>VYZT01036589.1:61188-234949 GCA_013400735.1 Pomatostomus ruficeps
CGGCGGCGGGCAGGTCCCCCAGCTGCCACGAAGTGCGGACGGCGTTCCAGCTGCGGCAGATCGGGCCCCTCAAGCTGGTCCCCGACGTGCCCAGGGCCGGTCAGTACCGACCCGCGCGGGCGGGAGGGTTGGGGGGCTCGGGGCCGGGGTCCCGCGATGCCCCCGCTGCGGTGCCGCTGCCCGCGGGCGGCCGGAGCGCCCCGGCTCCTCCGAGCCCTGCGGGCTGGGGCAGCGGGAGCCGGGGACTGAAACAGCCAAACATTTCCCGGGCAGGGAGAGCGGGATGACTCCGGCGCTCTCACATTGTGCAGGTGTTGCTTGTCGGGCTCCGCCGCAAGCACCGCGGTTTCCTCGCCGCGTTTCGGACCTGTGCGATCCCGTTTTTGCCGAGTACCCGAGGCAGAGCTTTCCTCCCGGCCAGGGTCCCTTTGGCAGAAGACGGATCAGTAGCCGGAGAGTTTCCCAGGCTTGTTTCGCTGACCAGATGTGGGGTCCTCAGACGGGCGGTGAATTCTCTGCAAGTTGACTCGGGAAGAGTCATCCTGCAGATGAATTCGGGAGCGCTGTCCTGAGGAAAGGCAGAGGTGGCACCTTGGAGGGACACAGCCAGCGGAACTTGGCTTTTGCTTAGTTAAGCAGTAAGTCTGCAGCACTCGTGAAAGTTGATTAGCAGAGCGTTGTTCCATTTTGCCTTTTCACAGTTCAGGAACAATGCCTGACAGCACTGAAAGGGGGAAAGTAACACACAGATAATAAGAATTTACTTTTTTTATTTCATATTCATATTCTACATATTCTATTCTGGTGAGGGGATGAAGTACTTCATAATTAAACTCTTATGAATGTATCATAGATCTAGATAGTGAAGTCACATTCCTCACTTTTATGTGTTTTCCAATCTAAACAATTCAGTGAATTTGTTTTAAGAAAATGTTTACAGGTATTGGAGTAAAAAAGATACTATCAATCTCCTGACATAATTTCTAGCTACCTCATGGCACTGCAATTGCCTATAGGTGTGTGGTGGAGTAAGTTTCAATTCGGGTTGTTGTGGGGTTATTTTGTTGGTTTGTTTTCTGAGAGCAGTCCAATTCAAAGCCCGCTGAGTTTGATGGAAAGACTTCTTTTCTTAGATGAGTTTTGGATATGTTTTCTGGCACCGGCTTCTGTCTTGGGGATTTAATTTGATAGGCCATTGGGCTGATCTCTTACGGCTGTAATCGATTGCAGAGTGCTGGTGATGTTCACTTTGCATGAGGTAGTTGAGATGACACAGGGGTGTAGAGTTATCCCTGGAGAAGGAATCATTTGTCATTTCGTGGCAAGAAGAGATTTGCAGGAATGGCGCTTTGAAGCTTGGTATTACTGTTCTGTGCCGATGGAGGCATCAGATGGTGGTTGTTTTGGAGAGCTAAAAGAGAGGCAAAACAAGGCTTTTCATCCATTTTGATGAATGCTTAACCCTTTCTCCTGACCTCTTCCTGGAAAAAGTTCCTCAAACTTTAAATTGATTTACATTTTCTATAAAACTCTAGTGCTCTAGAGGAAACTTTGGGAAAGTTGTCTGCTTTCAGAAGGAACGTGTAGGTGCTGTGATGCTGCAGAGAATCACAGAATCCTGGAATGGTTTGGGTTGGGAGGGACCCTAAAGCTCATTTAGTTCCAGCCCTCCTGCTGTGGACAGGTTTCATTGTCTTGTGTCTTATTGAACTTCCCTGTCGAGTAACAAGCTCTCAGAAAAGAAATGGCAAGGGAGAAGGTGAGGGAGGGTAATATGCTTTTAAATTTTAGCTCGTAAAGGTTTCCTTTGAAGAGGGCTGGAGCAGAACTGAGGCAAAGCGGTGCATATTGATCTTCCCTGTCCATTGAGTATTTCTCTGCTCCTCCAAAGCTCATGTGCTTTAATGATCCCTTGCTGGGCAGTAATGCCTCCTGTCTTGTGCCTCTTTTAATTAAACACTGAAGTGTTTTCCAGCGCGTTCGTGGGCAGCTGTTATCAGTGAGTATATCTTAATATACACACATTTCTTTCTGACATTGAGGCTCATTTTATTATGCATTTTAGTGCCTCACAAATATTGAAGCACGTCCCCTGAAGAAGTCAGCTAAAGTGGAAGAGGAAGGGTGGTGGGCAGCTGGGGGTGACACTGGGGAGCAGTGTACTCAGCTGAATCGAGCCCTCAGCAAAGTGCCAGGAGCTTCCCTCTCACTTCTGCCCCTGTGGGCCAGTCCTGCCCTGCCCTGGGGTGCTCCTCAGTCGCCTGCATGTTGGTTTGGGCTTATTTGCTCCAAAAAAATGAAGCTTTTGCAGTCCTGTTGTCTGTTCACTAGATATTTTCAATCACAAAAGTGTTGAAAGCCCTTGGCTGATCTCAAGCCGGTAATTATGGGCTAATGCAACAAATCTGGCAGAGGTTAAACTCTTAATGATTATTAGGTTCTTAGACCCTTTAGAAAAACAGTCTCAGTCAAGGAGAGAGGCCTAGCCCGGTGCCTGGAGAGGGACCGGCAGACAGACAGTCAGGTGTATGTTTTCTGTCTCCTCTGATGGGTGGTGGTGCCCATTTCACCTGTAATAAAATGAAATACTTGGGAGAGTTAGTAGCCTACACCCTCCTGTGGACTTAGCTGTGGTTGCAGTGCTGCAGCTGTAAGCTGCTGGATCCTGGACACAGCCTCGTGGGGACTGGGAGCTGCTTCCCTGTGTTCCCCGGTCTGCAGACAGGTTGCTGGGGTTGCTCAGTGGGTGGGAGAGGGGTGTCAGCACACCTAAGGTGAGGTGGAAAGTGGCTTTGGGCAGGACTTGCCAGCCTCCTGTGTAAAATGTAGTGGCAAGGGAAGGAGGAAGACTCCTAAGGAAAAAAAAAAAAGGCTTTTGTTTTTAAGGTGTGATGTGAATCTGGCAGCATCCTGCCTGAAAATCATCACCTGAATGAGCTCTTAGAGATGACCAGGAGTTTTCTTTTAAATTTCTCCTCCACAGCTTCCCCCAAAATACGTGGGATATTTTTCTGCTCTGAAGTCTTATCCTAAGGGCTAAGGACACGTATGGCTATGGGATGAATAGGACACCCAAAGAGCAGGCAGTTTAACCAGCACATCTCCTTGGTCTGTCTGTAAGACCCTTCTCCTCTAGTGGAATCTGTGCTTCTCTCTGGTATCCTTCTTTGCTGGAACAAATGGAATGTTTCAAGGGTAATTTGCTGCAAATAGCAAAGACTGGTCAGGTAAAGGTACTGCTGCCTTGGCTGTGATCCACAGGAAGGGCTTTTTGGTGCCTTCCCCAGAGAAATGAGGTAATGTGTTCCCAGTCTTATACTTTGATTATCACAGACTGAGCTGGGATGTTTTTGTAGGAGCTCCTTGGTTAACATTTTGATCAGGGAGGATTCTGAGCTGTCTCCAAGGGTGAAGGGCTGTGTTAATCCTGCCAAGGGACTAAGCCTTCGGTTCCAGGGAGTCTAGATAGCTCCAACCTGACGTGTGCTGGCACGTCTGGAATGGCTCCGAGGCAGGGCTGCGTTGGCGATGCCCTGCGAGCCCTGGGTTGTGTTACAGCGTCCACTGTGCCCTGGCACGGGCTCTGGGAGCAGTTCCGGATGCTCACAGGGTTTTCTGGGGCTTGGAGCACGGCAGTGCCTGCCTGTCACCGCTTTCCAGGCTCTCAGGAGGAAACCTGAATGAACCCAACTGCAGCCTGGGGCTTGACCACGTTCAGGCCGTGAATTGTAGCAGAATCAGAATAAAAGTTCTCTTGCGATTCCTTTGGTACTGGTGTAACCACGAGAACATCCTGCTCATTTACATATGCTCAGTTCTCCCCCTGGCTTGTTGACAAGTGTCTGAGCATGCAAAAACCCAAGTCTGTAAACATATGGTAAGTAGAGAGAGAAGAATTGGGCTGATTTCTGGGAAGCATGGCAAATATGTCATTTATGACAGAATTTTAGGGACTCTTTAACTTAGAAGGAATCATCTTGTGGAAAACTACCAAAGGAATGATTAGCTTTATCTTGCTGCACGACTGCTTTACAGAGAGCACAGAAGATGCCCAAGCTGTGCTCAGGAACTTGCTTCTGAAGGGCAGGTTTTGTTCTCTTAAAAGCTGCTTCATTCTCCTACGTCATCCTGCACCCTAAATCAGCAGGAGTGTTCATTGCTGTGTATATATTGAATATCCCATAGTAGAGCTGGATGTGCATAACAATTTATACATTGAAACTGTTTTACTCTGTGAATAGTGACAGGTGAATCCTCGATTCCCACCAGAAGCCGCCTGCTGCACGTGGTGCATGCATTAGACTGGATCTCATCCCATCTCAGCCTGTGGCACAGCTCCCATCTGTGTTGAGAAAGAAGCATGAGCTGGATGCCTATTTTGTATCTGTCCAAGAATATCTATTGAATTGTCCATTTGATTATGAAGTGGGTCATGCCACACTTTATTCTCCTGTTTTTCTTTTATTACCAGGCAGCTTTTTATTCCTGTCTCCCTGATGGGAACACCGTGGTTCTCCTGGTAAAAGTGTAGTGAGAAAGACATTTTGCTCACAGCAGCGTTCTGCCCATGGCTGCTGTGTGCCCGATGAGACGTGGACTTGCTGTATTGGCTCTGGGAAGTTTTTGCCCCACCAGAATGAGAAACTAAAACAGCCTGGTGTGAGCTGCAGTTTGTACCTGGGTGTTCTGCCCACCTGCAGATGTGGTTGTGTGGCACTGCCTTCAGCAGGGATGGAAGGATGAGTTGGAAGGAAGGGTTGCTGGATGAGTGCAGTTCTGTTAATGCTTAGGAACCATTTAGGGTGGTTAAGATTTTTTAAAAAGGCACAAAAAAGTAGTGTTGTTTCCATGAGGTTCCTGTTTCTTTTGGACAAACCTGATTGTTACACAAGTTTGAAATGTCCTTGGTGTTACCTTGCAGCTTGTTCCAGTGGAAGGTGATTTTCCTGTTGCACTTAGTATTTGCTTATTTATGGACACCCAGGCTTCTTGGTCATTTATATCACAAAGGGGTGATACACCTGTTGGAGGGGGTGGACTGGTCCAGTGTGAGATGGATTCTGTTCCCATTCTTGTCCCTCTCTGAGTAGCCTGGAACAGCTGTGCCTCAGTTTCCCTGCCTGCAGACTCCATCACGGGCTGTTACTGGGAGTGGCTATCACTGGAAAGCTGCCATGAAAGGGTGGTAGATCACAGCCAGAAAAAATATCAGTGAGCTGTACCTTCACTTCTTCAGGGTGACTTTCACTTAATTCTTTCTTTGGGTGAGGGGAAAGGCTGGAAGTTACATTGGGTTTGGAAGCTGAGCCTAAAAGCTGCCCTTCCTTCACTTCTCTGGGCAGCCAGGGGCTCTGGTCTGTACTTGCTGCAGTAGCTGTTCTGAGTACAAGCAAAGCTCTGCTTTTGCAGCCTGCAGCTCCTCAGGAGTAAGGATCCTTCCCTCATTAATCTTTTCAGGATTTTACAGCACTCCTCAGGCTCACACTGTCACCAGAAGTGTTAACCTAAAGCTGGTGATGGCTGTGGATACAGACAAGGCTCTTGTCAGCAGTAACATCTTTTTTTCCCTGTCTTTTCCCATGTCTTAAATTTCTGTTTGACGCAGGACCAGCTGCCCACTCTATAATGCCCTCTTGGGAGTAATCTATAGGCAAAAAAAATGTGTTTAAACTTACTTAATGCCTCATAAAGTTGGAATTGCTGTTCCACTGCCAGATGGAAACCTATAGTTTTCATATCCGTGAGCCCCAAAAAACATTGTCCTTGGTGACTTGCATGAGCATTTGGTCCAGGTGAGAAGAAAAATGACTTAGTTACTCAGATCAGCCTTTCCTGGAAGTGTCTTGGGAAGGTATCCAAGAGTCAGCAGAGAAGCTGCTCTCCCCCAGCACACAGTCTTCTTGTCAGACTGAGTCAAGTATTGCTACAATTCACATGGTCTATTCATTCCCTGAAAAATCTCTGCTGAAAAGGATATGTAATGATTTTTTTTTTTTAAATGATCAGCTCAAGATCTGGTGATTCTGGTGTTGAACTGGGTCTTGGGATGGAAAACAAGCTTAGTGAGAAATGACCCATCCTTAAAATCCTGGTGGTTCCCAAGAGCTGCCTCTGAAACACCGGATGTGCCACTGAAGTTTTGCTACCAGATTAGTTTTCTATTATTTTCTGCTAACAATGTTCCCACACTGCCACACCAGCATGGCAGGTCTGAGCAGACAGTTCTTAACTAAAGGGCAGCACTAATGAAAAGGCACTGATGTGATAAGTGGAAACAAAGTTGGCATGATAATGGCGGTATAAATCAATAAAACAAATATATCCAAATAAGTAAGAGCTTTTATAAGGATTAATCATGAAAAATGGCATAGCCTGAGGATCTGTAAAAAGCAGGGAGATGGTTTTGCTTCTAAATGGTGTAAAACCAGAGTTAGAGTTCCAAATATCGTAAAGTCTTTGTAATTGAATCTTTGTCCCATGAAAGCATAAAGTGACATGAGAAAGAGGCATATGTTTAATAATTCTTGAAATACACGCTCATCACAGTCCAGTTTAGAGCACAGCTTTTGCTTCTTGGGGAGAATGCAAATTTTGATGGATCAGAGTCAATTCCCAGACAGCAGCCAGGCCTGTGACAAAATTTATACTGAGCGTATCAATCTGTTGATTAGGTATCAGTATTTAAGATGATAGATTCATCCTCATATCCATGAAGATGTATTGAAAGGTATTTGCTTTGTTCACATACAGGTAATTTCTGAGCAGCAGCAATGGATGAAATAAGGCATCTAGCTAATATTTAATGATTTATCCTAAGGATAGAATAAGACAGGGAGGCAAGCCTGTTTAAATCTTCTACCAAACAGTTAAGATTTAGTGTTTTAAGGCAGTATATTATTTAATGGAAAAATACAAAATATTTCTGCGCAGTGTCTTCTGTTAGGATCCACAAAAATAACCAGAGCCTCAAGCGAAGGGCTGGGTGCCCAGGATTACACATCCCAGACTGAGGAGGAGAAGGTTTTTTCCCTGTTTTGTGTCCCTCCAGAGCCAGGGGAGTCTGTAGATCCAGGTGTGCTGGGCACTGAGGCTGGGCTGGCCAGGGAACTGCCTGTGCTGTGTGTGGAGCAGCCGTGGCAGGACCTGCCCCATCCATTCCACAGGTGACCATTGTCCAGAACACTTTTTTGGGGCTGCATTTTGTCCCTTCAACAGCTGAATGTTTTTTTATAGCAGTGCTGGTGCTTGCAGTGAGCCCTTTGTGTCTGAGCTGCTGGAGCAGCACTGCTCTGTGGGACCACCCTGTGGAAGAACCTGAGGGCCGTGTTTGTGTCCCTGTTTCGGGATGTGGAATGAGACTCGGGTGCCTTTGCCGATTCCCTCCTGAGTGCCATAGTCTCGTGGTGGCTGATGGCAGGGGAGCCACACAGCTCCATGGGATGGCACCCAGGGGATCCCTCTGGGTCAGCAGTGATGTCCTCTGCACAAGGTGCTGCCCAAAGGCTGCCAAAGGCTCACCTGGCGGTCTGACTGAGGAGTTTCATGGAGTTCCTGCCTGACCTGGGCCCTCCTGGGGCTCTGTGCCATTGCACAGCACCAAGGAGGAGCTCAGCAGGGTGACACAAATGATTTATGATGGAGCGACCACAACCTTGCCTTTTCTCGTGGGTACACACCATGCACACACTTCCAGGAGAATAAATCTATCTATTTTAGTCTTTTCAGTACATCAGTTTTAAAGGAGGGTTATTAATTACCTTCTTAGTGTATTCATACATGCATGATTAATGTGTAAAGTTTTAACTTGGGAAGTTTCATGACACATGCTGGAAGAACACAAAGAAACTAAGACAACGGAGGAATTTTGAATATCACAGATGATACCATTACATTTACTTTGTGGACTCAGAAGTCTCAGGGGAGTGTCATTGATACATATTCTCAGGATCTGTCTTGCATTTTAATAGCTGAAATATAGAAGTAACGAGCAACTGTAACCAGGCAATTGCATAGAACTTCAGACCTGGAGAGGAAGAAATTATTCCCCTAGAAATTGTCTTTCTGCTCTTTTCTTTTGACATGTAGTTCTCAGCCTACTTTATATGATTCTGTGACATATTCTGCCTTTCTTTGCTCTTACTGAGTTTCTATTAATACTGATGGCCAGCATATATGTGCACTTAAATTCTATATATAGATTTTTTTTTTTTTTTGGTCTTCTGATGACTCTGCTTGCTTCCTGGGGTCGTGGTCTTTCCCTCTCCAGAGTTCTCCTGTCCCATGCTGGATGTGGCAGCCCTTCTGGAGGGCCATCCTTCCTCGAGGAGCTCCTGGTGACAAAGAGCCCCCGCGCCGACCGCTGTCACCTCCTTTAGAAACAAATGAGGGACAAATTTCAGAGAGCTGCGGTTGCAAACCTGACAATATCAGCTAGGTCATGGTAGCTTTGTTTGGCAGCTAGTTAAATGGGATAGTTGGGCACATCCCTAGATGTTAATGGTTAAATGTATTCATTGTTCCAACAAGGCCCCTATTCATGAGGGGACTATTCCGTGCTCGTTATGCATGCATAATTCCCATTAATGCTCCTGGGGGTTAAGGGTGTTTAGCGAGGGGGGGAAAATGAAGCTGATGTTTACACATCCATGTTTGCACTCAGAGAAGAGGTTTTGTAACACAGGAGAAACTGGTGATGTTTCCACAGATCCCTTAACTTTAAGGAAAACATTCAATCTTTGCTTTAAAGAGGGAATGAGAATAGGGGAGAAAATGACACTTGCAGAAGCACCTCCTGCCCTGCACACCGTGCTTTGTCAACGCTTAGAAATATTGCACCGGTGCTGTTATTGTAGAAGCTTGTGAAAGTAGCTAAGTGCTTGGAAATTCAGGGTTCTTATTTGGGTATCCAAACCGTGCTTCTGAATCTTTAACTTCTGGCAGAAACTTCTGCAAACTTTTGACTCCCGTTAATCAGGGTGATGAGATTTTGTGATTTATTATACAATATGGGTGTTCCCTTAGAAAACCTTCAGATTAGGATTCCTCACTCTTAGGTGCACATCAAAGTCGTGTAAAAGCCATAAAGAAGCTAAGCACTGCCTAAGAAAGCCTTTCAAGTTGCAGCAAGTGCTTGAACTACTGAGGGTTTTGAAGTGCTCTAATCTCTGACATGGGTGACGTGCTAGGCTGGCACTTTTTTGTTTTGTCACAAATCATCCATGCACACAGTGCAAAGGGACCCTGACAAAGTCATTTTACTTTTGAAAAGGGCTGCTTTTTTTCCTACCATTATGTCTCCCATTCACATCTACATGTTTGCTTCCACTTTGTTCAGGTCTAAGTAGCAGGGCATTTGCATAGTCTTCCCTTTGTTCTCGGTAAATATGGAGTAAAATGAGCAAGATCCGTGCTGTGAAATTAAAGCTCTACTCTTGAGAGATCTTAAGGGCCAAATCCTCACAAAAGGTACAGCAACGTAGTGCCAAAGGAGCTGGTGTCCAGGAACAGCTTGCTCTGGGTGTTTGTGCTAGGAAATGTGAATAAAGGGAGACTAATCTGTTGAAAACTGGATGTAATTAGAAAAATACACTGCTGAGAGCTGCTGAAAGATTAGAATAAGAGAAAATAGTACTGAAATAGACCTGAAGTGATCATCTGGTCCATTCCCTCCACTTGTGGCCAGAATAAACTGTTTAAATTAGTGAGAGAAGATCACAGCCTGTTTGTTCCAGTGCTTAAGTACCTTACTACATAGGTTTTTTTTCCTAATGCAAAACCTAACTCTTCCTTGCTAAAATACAGGCCTTTTGCTGCTTGTACTTCTCTGAGGCCCTTCCCCTTTGCAGTAGCACTCATGTGACAGCTGCAGTGGTTTGTTCTGCTCTGAAAATGTGCTCTGTGCTTTTGCACTGGTCACAGAACAATAAGCTTGGTGGTGTAAATGAATCTGGCCCACATGCACGTGGAATGAATGAAGGGAATTCCAGATGTGGTGACTCACTAAGGATTATAACTTGGTGTTTGAACCCTAAGAATGGGTTTCTTCCTCCTGTGTAAGCTGGAGTGTTGTGAAGGAGGAGCAAACAGAGTGTGGGGATATCAAATTCCATGATCAGGAAGGCAAAATAACAAATTCACAGATTTGCCATGCAATAGTAGATGGGAGTGTGCAGAAAAAGCAGTTTTCAAGTGATCAGACTTTTGGCAGCAGTCGAGTGGCGAGGCTGCTGGTGGGAAACTGCATTGTTGTAGCAAGGCAGCACGGAGATACCTGGAGACATGTGGAGCATTTACTCCTAACCTAAATAAAATATTTACCCTGGATTTTGCTGGTGGAAGGTAGTTCGCTATATTGCAGCTGTGTAGGTGAGGTGGCAATTAGGCTACTGAAAATAGAAGTCAGTGACCAAAGTTTTAAGTCTTGCAAATAGAAAAGGAATTTCCAGAGCAAGTCTGAGTCTCTCTGGTTTCCCACATTATGAGTAGCTCAGGTCCTTAACCCTCTGGTTTTCAATGTTTCACTGGTTTGGGGTGTTAATTCTTGAGCAATGTTGTATTGTTCTGATGTAGGGAAGTTATTCTTCATGGCTGAGAAAGGCTCGAAGATCAGGGTTAAATTGACATCTCCAGGTGGATTTAGCCTTGCTCCAGCATGCTCCAGATCCCTGTAATCCAGTCTGTGCTGCCAGCAGTGCAGCCATAGCTGGCATGAAGCTGTGCCCAACTTCAGATCATTCCCCACTGCTCCAGGTCAGAGCTTGTGTCTTGCCTTCCCAAAGCACGTCTGTCTGTCTGTCTGCAGAATGCTGCATGGCTGGGCCTTACATGGCTTGTCCTGGGAGTCTCTCAGAGCGTGTAATAATGGAATGGTTTGGGTTGGAAGGGACCCTAAAATCATCTCATTCCAACCCCCTGCCATGGGCAGGGACACCTTCCACTATCCCAGGTTGCTCAAAGCCCCGTCCAGCCTGGCTTTGAACTTTTCCAAGGATGGAGCATCCATAACTTCTCTGGGTAACCTGTGCCAGGGTCTCACCACCCTCACAGCAAAAAATTTCTTCCTAATACCTCATCTAAGCCTACTCTGAGTTTGAATCAACTCTCCTTGTCCTGTCACTCCATGCTCCTGGAAATAGTTCCTTTCCATCTTTCTCGTAGCTTCCTCTCAGGTTCTGGAAGGCTGTAATTAGATCACCCTGAACCCTTCCCTTCTCCAGGCTGAACAATCCCAATTCTCTCAGCCTTTCCTCACACAGGAGAGGTGCTCCATCCCTCTGATCAAATCTCAACCCATTATTTCCTGTGTTCCTGCTGCATTGTCCTTCCATAAGGAAACACAAAAAAGTGGGTACCGGAAGGCTGGAGTGATGTTTTTAGAAGGAACAGGGGCTTGCAGAGTAATATTTGGGGAACAGCACCCAGGGTTTTATATAGGTGCCCCATGATGGTGGTGAAAATATTCCCTCCCTGCAAGTTACAACAAGATCCAGCTTTCAGAAGTGCAGTGTTTCTCCTCTTTTTACCTGGGTGGTTGAAAGGAGTGGTGTAATGAGTGTGAAGTCAAGAGAACAAAGCATATGGAGAAAAACCACTGGCTTCCCAAAACAGAGTAGGGCTTTTAAAAAAAGCAGTTGGAAGCATAGCTCTCAGAGAAAGGCTTTCAAACTTCTGCTCAGAGAAGACTTGGCTTTAATCTCCTGATTTTAGTTTTGAAGTTTGGGAAAAATATATCTGTTACCCTTTGGAGCAGCCCAAAGTTGTATTTGGCTAAAGCATTGCATTTTCAGTTTCAAACTGCAATAATCAAATTTACTCTTTCTAATCTGGTTTGCCTTAGAGATGTCAGGGAATATAAACATTTGCATTCCCCAAAAAGCAGCTGTGGTTTGGCTGTACCTGACTGGGATCTGAAGCTTACTGGGAGCTTCCCCCTGGCTGGTAGCAGACCTGCTGTGCTCTGCGGCCTTCGCGGAGAGAAATCAACCCCCACTGGGATGAAAAGTGTCAGTGTCATTTGCTGGCAGGGCTGTTGGCTTAGATTTGGAAAGTTTGTTCTAAGTCACTATCACAGGTGCCAAAACATGAGCTGAGGAGCAGGGCTGGCTGGGGCCAGGCGGTGTCAGCTTGGCTGCCGTGTGTCCCCAGCCCGGGCGCCTGCGAGCTGCCCGCCTCTGGCTCTTCCCAAGGCGGCTGACGGGAGCCAGCACTGCCTGCCCGGGTGTCCAGCTGGCTGCAGGCAGCTCTGCAGCACGGGGCTGGGCTGGCACCCCTGGTGGGCAGCTCTGGAGCTCCGGGAATGCTGCTGGTTCTGACTGGAATACCGAGAAGGGAAGGCTCATCGGTTCAATGTGCTGTGGAGGTGCTTTGTTGGAGTGGTGTCAGGGAAGAAACATGATTTCTTAATTTATAAAACAGGGGCACAGAGTCCAAATCAAAAGGATGCTCCAGGAAGGCTCTGAACACGCACATAGCAGAGGGCACTCTCCATCAGGCATTGCTTACAGCCTAAGCAAACCAATGGAAGAGATCTTTCTCCATGTCTGAGACAAAGCGTGGAGCCCAAGGGATTGGCCTAAGGTCAAACACACATTTTATATTGCCAAATGTAGGAGCCCATCAAAGGCTTCCACACTGGGTTTCAAAAGTTGTCTGTGGCCCCAGCTTAAAGGCTTTTAGGACATCTTCCTGGCTCCCCTCAGCCTTTGGGAAGCAGGATCTATTTCAGAATCCGTTATCCTGCCTCAAAGTCCCAGAAAGATACCGGTGTTCCTGCTGAACACACGGTGACTGCTCAAGAGCTTGCTAACTCCATGATACTTGAGATGTTTATCTTTTAACCTTCATTGTTTCAGCTGGAGTAGCACATCTGGTCCTGGCCTTAGCGACGTTTCAGTGTATTTCTGAACAGTGAGAATGCAAAGTCTCCTGATCAAGTTAGACAGTATCTCTGTTAATGTACGTTATGAAACCCCAGGGATGGGGGAAAGGAAATTTTCATAGTTTGTGCTTTCCAAACTGCACTTGTAAGGTTTTGTGCTGGATATATGCACGTTGCCAGGTTGCATGGGACCTTTTAATGGGGTGTTAGCCTGTGTGATCTTTATATTAAAGCTGATAGTAGGATTATTTTAACAAAATAGAGGAAGGAGTTAGAAATGGATTGGAAAGTTCTTTCTGCCTAGCCAGAAAATGTGTGTGGGAGGGCCAGGCTACAGCGTACCTGAGGCAGGAAGGAAAGACACCTTCATTTGACTTAGGAAGACTCTGCTCCCTGGAGCTCACCTGGCTTTTACCCCTAGCCCAGGGAGCAGAAGTTTATGGGGTTAGCTGCTCTCTTGTGTCCCAGAGCACCGTGCACTGGCTTGTTGATTTTTGTGATAATTCCTGGCATGCACTACTTCAAGCGTAGTAACTCCCATATTTTAAACACTGACAGATCAAATAGTAGCTGCTTGGCTTTGCATATGTGGAGTTGATGCATTTAAAATACTTGGCTTGTCTTTCTGGCTGGAAACGTTTTGTTACCTGTAGGGGGACTGAGCTGTGGTGGAAGGCTGTGCACAGGGGGTGTCCTCCCTGCTGGGTGAGGGTGGCCTGGGGAGGAGTTCCTTGGCAGCAGCCTTGCAGGTGAAGGGGGGTGATGGTTTTAGCACTGCTGGGGCACAAGAGCTACAGAAAAATGGAACTTCCCAAACCTGTGGCAGTCTCCAGTGGCTGGATTACCTTTCCCCGGGGTGACTGTCATGGTGTGGGCTCTGCTCATGCCCCGAGTAGTTGCAGGGAGAGCCCTGGCTGGAAATAGCTCCTTTTTCATTCGATTTGGCCTCTTCCTCTGAATTAGTTTGTGTTTAATTGCTGAATTTTCCTCAAGCTGAGGCAGCAGCTATGCCAGACAGATGAGTCTCTAGAAGAAAGAAGCGTTGGCTCCTGTTCAGCTGGGCCAGACACAATGCAAGGTACTTTTGGCACCTTTCTCTGTGTTACTAAGGCATAATCAATCTTGGAGTCTTTGAAGAAATTTGTACAACATTAAGATCTTGGGCTTTGGACTAAAGCTTTGTTTGGAAAAACTGTTGAAATGTTTGTCAAAATACAAAGGCAAAAACTGATTGCACTGAGCTCACCCTCTGGTCATGCTTGCTCAGGACTCTTCTGTGCAGTGGAAATTAAAGGCTCAGCTAGTTTGAAAAAATATAAATCAGCCTTTGAAAAAGTTGGTGCAGGTAGATGAGTTAGTGTGTGTTAAAATTTCGGCTTTCTGGCTTCCGAGTATGGCTTTTACAGTGTGTATAGCATTTTAAAGACAGAACTGTTAAACTACATGGCCAGCTAACAAAATGAATATATATTCAGCTTTTGGAAGAAGTTAATTCTGTTCGCTAAACAGGCCCCTGCTTTTGGGAAATTATGCTGATTCAGCTAGTTTTAATGGCCAAAGTCTTAGATTTTATTTGTACCGAAGTTCAGAATGAAGTCCCAAACTTTTTGATTCAAAACAAAAAGTTCTCCAAGCATCACACAACAAAATACTCCACACTTGATTTCAATAGAGATGGCCAGGTGGATGTTGGGTAAGGATACACAGTTTTCTGTGCATTTAGCACCTAAAGTAATTCATGATTGTGACAGGGAAGTGTCTGAAGGTGACAATTTGGCATGCATTAAGTGCTTTGGGGTTGCAGAGTTGTTTTCAACAGGGATCGTTGATGTATTCCAAAACACACATGCTTTACACTCAGGTACTTTTTTTCTGCACTTCTGAAAGTGACTGTTTTTCAAAGTGGAGCAAGCTACTTGATCCTGTTTTTTATAATAACAGTAAGGATTTAAAGTCTGTAGTTTTTCTCACTTTAAAAAATAAGCCAGGCCACAGTTTTAACCAGTACTCAAGGGGAAAAGACTTGAATGGAAAAATAATGTACATAATCAGCAGAGTAATCCTTACATCTGATCCGAAGCAGAAAATTAATTTGTTTTAGGAAAGCTATAAACCTTTTGAAATTGAAGCCCAGGCATGTAGTGTTGAGAGTGTTCTGCTCTGTCAGGAAGTTAATGCATAAGAAAATGAAACAGAGAGGTGCCTGGGGATGCAGGTGCTTTGCATCTGTGCAGAGTCTAGCAGAGGGCTCCCATCGTGGTCAGGGGCTGAACACTGGGAATAGAGAGCTGGGTTTGTTCCGTTGTAAGAAGAGAAGGTTAAGGGAGGTCATATTGCTGTCTTCAGCTACCTTTCGGGAGAAAATAGAGAAAGTGGAGGCAGCTTCTTGTAGGTACATAGCTGTGTGCTGAAAAACCACAGATGTGAGTTGGAACATGGGAAATTAGAATTTTTAAATTTACTTATTTTACCATGAGTGTGGTCAAATACTGAAACAGGTCCTGAGAAGCTGTGGTATTGTTCATCTTTGGAGGTGCTTGAAACTTGACTGGCTGAAGCCCTTGTGTAGCTTGATCTACTTTAATGGGAAGGTTGAGCCAGAGGTTTCTCCCAAATTAAATTACTCATTAGGAAGTGAGAGGCAGCTTGGGGAAAGCAGGTGAGAAAGTCCTAGAGGGAAATTAGCAGGGTGAATTGCTGAAATGATGCTGTTGGTGACTTCCAGGAATGATGTGTTCTCTCGGGTGTGTTGAATGGCTTTGTTCCTCAGACTTCAGGAGGAGTTTGCCCTTAAGGCAGTGTTCTTGTGGCTGGTGGGCACACGGGGCTAACGGGGTGCTCTGTCTCTGGGGTGCTCAGCCCCTGGGCCACCCCTCTGTCACTGTTCCTCCCCTCTTCCTGTTGGAGAGGGTATTTTTCATTAGGATGAAAGAGATGAGATAAACTAAAATTAGCATCAGAGTTATTAGAGACATTAAGATGTTACTAATGAGTTCTAATTTAATCCCCGCACCGAGGCATGTATAGCACTGAAACCTTTTATTAGGTTTCTATAATTGTATTAAAAGTGATACCCCCAGGCTAATACAGGAGCGAGTGAAAGTGCCAGGCTGTGTGCATGACAGCACCGACCTGACAGGCTGGGAGGAGAGCAGGGCTGGCTCTCTGCTGCCCTTTCAGGGCTCCGTGCTTTACATCAGGCTCCTTAACTGTCAGGGGCTTAGTGCTGCTTCTATTTAAGAGTGTCTCCTGTGTCATTTTGGCTCTGCACCAACAAATCCCAGTCCTCAGGCTGCTGGAGTATTCACCGGGGGAGATAGCTGGGTGGGGAATCCCCGGACCGCAGTTCCAGCTGAGATATCGGTGTCCTTGGAGCTTTCTGAGGGAGGAGCAGGTTCAAGGGGGAATGCCGGGTGCAGCTCTGATAGGCACGGATTGCCTCCCTGCCAGGGCCAGCACAGGGTCAGCACGGAGCACCTGCGAGTTCAAACCTTCTTTGCCGCAGGTCTGAGCTTTGCAAAACCCCATCAAACAGCACTGCAGAGGGCTGCTGGAAGGAGGAGTGCTCTGGATATCACCAGCTTGGCACTGCAGATGCCAAGCAGCGTTTACAGCCGCTCTGCTCAGACCCCGTTGGTGTGTGACGGAGCTGCTCCTCGGTCTGTATTGCAATTTCACTGCTGCTTTGGTGGTGCCAGCTCAGAGCAGTGCTCCTTCCTTGTGACAGCACAAACGTATTCAGGGGACCCATCCAAGTTAAAATTAGCCTGGCCAAGGAGCTGATTTCAACCTGGGACAGCTTCTCTAGGAGCCGGGAGCAGACGAGCGTGCCCAGCCGGTGATGAGCGCAGCCCTCCCGCTGCTGCTACTGGCACCCTGCTGCCTTCTGCCAGGGCCTTCAGCGGGTTTGGGGCTTCACATTGGGGTGGGGAGAGTTCTTGTGTCCTATTTTTGAGACTATATTGAAATGTGAAACAAATCCACCTCCAAAATGGTATCCTGAGTCAGCTCGGTCTGTGACAACTTTGGTCTTTGTGAACTTACATAAAAATGTAGTGAATTGAAATGTTTTACTTTGGTTTTGACCTTTCTGACATTAATTAGCTGCACTTTCAAATGAGAGTTGATATAAACTGGAAGCAACATTTTCAAGCCAAATGAGATGTTTTAGCTAACTCACTGTTTTTATTTTTTTCCCTGGCAAGGGAGATTTATTGAAGCTCCTGCCTGGGTTTGGTCTCAGTGAGCTGGACTGGAGCTGGCTCTGAGCAGAGCCTGGTCCTTTGGGGGTGCCTACTGATTTTTCAGTGTGCATCCTTGTTTTTCCAGTGTGCATGCTCTTGTTTTTAATCATTGTCAGTTACAGGGAGCACTGCTGTGCATTATTAACCTGCAAGGCCAGGTGTGCGGGGTAGTGCAGGTGATGGTTCATTAATATTTCCATCCCAAGGTCTGGGCTGGGTTCTCTGCCGTGGCCTGGGTGAGAAATCCTCTGGAGGAATTATGGCTCTTTGGAGAATCAGGGCTGTTTTAATCCGTGTGTGCCCTCCAGCCCCGTTGGGGCTGTGTGGGGAGGGGTTGCCAGGGGTATCTGGAATGGTTTAAAACAGAGACCCCCTTGGGGACAGAGCAGGGCAGTGTGGGGACAATACCAGCTCCAGTTCAAATGGCCCATACAGCCATTGGTGGGGTAGTTGCAGGGAACCTGGCTACCTGTGTGGCACTGGCCTTCTGGGAAAGGCTATGTCCTTCCCTGGAGCCCTTCCTGGGAAAGGCTGTGTCCTTCCCTGGAGCCCGAGGGGTGGGGTGGAGGTGGACACCTGTGGCCCCTTTGCCTCGGGGCCTCCATTTCTGCCTTGAGGTGGAGGGAAGGCAGCCCCTGACACGCTGTCACCCTTAATATCATGTGACTGTTTGGGCTCTGTATTTATGTGTGCCTCTGGTTTTGGATTTGCTTGCTTCATAGTCTCTTGATTTTTTTTTCGCTCTCCTTCTAAAAACATGTATTTGTGAAGCGTCAGAAAATCCTCATCTGCAGTCTGTACCAGGTCCTTGCTGGCACCTGCAAATCCCGTGGTGTAGAACAAATAGATCCTGAGTGTCCATCATAACTCTGTGTGATGTTGTTTCCTTATCAAGGACACTGAACTTACTGAAACACATACACAGATGGAATGATTAAAAAAAAATAGAAACATTCTACAAGAATGAAATTTTTAATCAACTTTCAACTTTCTCTGTAGTTATAAAGTGAGAGTGGTTGCAGTGCCTTAGATTTTTTTTTTTTGGTGAGCTGCCTAGAAGCTCAGAGATTTTTTTAAGAAGGTTCCCCTAGTGTAAGAGGTGTGAATAGGTGAATTCTTGAGGCACAGCATGGGTGAGTATTGGATCCTAATTTGAGGCATGGTTATCACTCACACAGTCTTGTTTTGATACCCTTAGCACAAGGTGTACGGTAGAAATGTTGCCCCTTAGATTGTGCATCTTCAGTGATTCTGTTGTCTCCTTGACTGTGTTCAGGTGATTTTTGTGCCTACTGCTCTTAACAGTGTAAAATAACTTACCAGCTGATAGTGTCATGTTACTCTAATTTAGATGAAATAATCACAGCTTTGTGTCCTTCTGACAACAGCTGAGTTTCACATTGTCATTCCTGGTCAGTTTTGTTTCAAAATTTAAAATGTGGCGTTTCTGACGTTAAGAAGCATTATTTTTATGGTGTAAGTTCAAACTTTTCTAATTACTGTGTTTTTCTTGTTTGCTTTAAGAGTCAGATTTACAGATCTGTCAACACAGGGCACCAACATGTTGCACCAAAAAGATGGAAGAAAGCTACCAGGCAGCTGTTCGAAGGGAGAGGGCTCAGAGCATCCAGGCACTGAACTTCGAGCTGAAGTACATGATTGTTGGGCACATCACAGCTTTTCAAGGTAGGAACTTCTGAGCAGTTTGTAACAGTATCCTCTGCAATCCAATGGAAAGCTCATATCTTTATTTCTCATTCCTCCTGCATTGCATGCTGTTGTCACTGCCTGGTGGTTTGCTTCCCAAATCTTTGAGGATTGTGCTTTTGGATAAAGGTGATGGCCCTTAATCTTGACTGGTATGTTAAGCATCTTCCTAAATCTAATTAGGAATAGATTTAAGCTGAGACCTTGTTCCTGGGCTTAGCATGGATTTTTTAAGGCATTTTCAAGTGTCTTTTCAGTGCCTGATGGGTCGTGCTCTTTGATACTCTCTTGTGTGGCCAAACCGTTTACAGGTGTAGAACGTGAAATGAGGACGCGTTTGCTTGTTGATGCTGAGGCGTAAGGGTTGTGACTGATCTGGCACATGAGAACTCAGCTCTTGCTTCATGTCAAAATACAAGGGTACCTTGCCCTAACAGGCACATACAGGACTGTTTAGTTCCTTCACACGGGTTGTTATTGTGCTGTGACAAGGAGGACAGAGACTTTTCTCTAGAAGGGCATTTAAACAGAGGCTGTGAACTTTAAACTTATGAGAGCTGAGTGATTAAATCAGTCAGTGAGAGATGAATCCAGCTGACTGACCTCTGTGGGCCTAATTATGGGCTTAATTTTAACTCTCTGCTTTGCAGTGTTCAGTGCTGAGCACCCTCGTGGAATGGGCTCTGAAATGAAGCCAGTAGTTATTAAAATACCAGGTGTTGAGGCCTGGATGATTAAGCCTATTGTTAGAAGGCAGGTTTTATCCAGTAGGGTCTTTTTTTGTCTAGTTTCTCCCATTTGAGTGAAAATACTATAAATAAAAGATGTGACTGACAGTTAATAAGAGACAGCATATTATCTAAAATTGACAATAAGTGATGATGGAAGTCTGAAAGAGACATGAAGGGGCAAGAGAAAAATTTTCTTCTGCTTTTGGTTTTTTATATCTCTTTCCCTTTTTTCCCCCATGAGTGAGATATGGTGTTTTGTTTTATTCTGCAATTAATTTTTGAAAATGTTTGATATGCCCCCATAATTAAAAAATTGGCTTGGAGGGCACTTCAGAGGAGCACTGTAGTGAAAGGGTGGCTGTTGGCATTGTTAAATGCTGGTTATTCATTCAAGCAATCTTTCAGTATTATGATTGAATAAAGGTAAGGTCAGAATAGATTAACCTACCAGCCCCTTTAGGTCAAGCCAGAGGCTTTATTGTCCATTGCTGATGGAGCCTTTTGATGGAATGAAAGCGGTAGTCCGACATTTCACACAGTTTAAATTTACAAGCATTTTCTGGAAGTGGGTAAATAGGTTGTTTGTTGTGACTTGCTGGGGCTGGCCTTCTGTCTGCATTAGGTGGGAACACTTGAAAAATGTAACTTTGCTCTCTTGCACTGGGAGCTGCTTTTGTTCTTTGGTTTTGTCCCAGGTGTCAGTGAAAAGCCTCTCTCTTTATCTGCTGCTGGATAAACATTCTGTTGCTAAGAGTGGTGCTGTGCGAGACATTTATTGAGAGAGAAGATCTTTGCATTGAATTAACTCTGTCCTTTGGGTCTGTTTTCACTTGTTGCTGTTTTGAATGATAAAGTGAGTATGCCAACAGCACATTTTACAGTCTGAGAAAAGGCAGCCCTGGTTTAGGAGCTTTCAGATGCCTTTTAGATTTCGTGTTTCTTGCAGCAGTGAGAACTGACTCAGACTTACTGAAAAACAGCACTTTATTCATTTGTATGGAGTGGTGTTTACTTGTACAATTTTCATGCACAATTTGCTTTTACATTTTTAGTGCTGTTAGTGTAGTCAAAGCAAAGCAGCAGTTAGCCTTGCTGCCTGCTGCTGAGGAAATCTTAACTGCTCTTTATGCACTTAAAGCAGACAATACTGTCAATATTACACCAATACTGATGAAATAATTCTCAGGATTAGTGTGGTGTAAGAAATGGATTTTCAGTAGTCCATCTCTGAGAACATCGTGGTGGGAGTTAAATTTCATTGGGAAACAGATCAACTTTTTTGGAAGGGGAGACACCCAAAGAGAATGGGTTATTTATAAGTTCTCATCTCCTTATATTCTTTCAAAGAAATCAAAAAGCAGTTCTGAGGACAATTAGGTGCCACAAGTGTTAATAATAAGGAGCTTTCTCACGTGAGTAGGAGTTTTGATCTGAGTTTGGTTAAATATTCCCTGTACACTTCTGGGCACTGCAGTTGGCTGTGGATATTTCGGACTTGAAGAGATACTGTCTTGGGTTTTCTTTTTGAAATTGAAAATGTTATTTAAGTAGCTTTGCCCACAGCTGAAATAAGACAATTTTCACAGGTGTTGGATTTAGTTGTGCAAAATAATGAGTCTGTAAGCCCTGATTAAACAGATCACAGCTGCGGGCAGGCTTGTTGCATTTGGGCTAGTGCCCAATCCATATATATGGACAGCTTTAGCACTAAGGTTCAGTCCCTCCATTTTTCCCCATTTAAAGTTTTCAATATTAGCAAGCCAGTCTTCTGCTCAAACATTAAATCAAGCTCCTTCATGGATGTGTTTTTGCTTGGATGTCTGTCTCGAGTGCTGGCAGCACTGAGCTGAGTAGGAGGCAGCCAGTGGCATCGAGTGCAGGCTGTGAAATGCCCTCCCCATGAGTAACAGGACAGGAGGAGGGGCGAGGCAGGAGTGGAAGGGCCAGCTGGCTGCTCGGGAGGCACAGCATCGGAGTCAGCTCCTGCAAAATCACAGTGACACAAAATCTTCTGGTGTCTGGCACGCTGAATGCAGCCAGGGCCCTGTAGGAGGGTGTTGTGGGAAGTGGATGAATTCACTTTCTCCTCATGTTCTGGTCCGTGGTGTAGCCTCAAGGTCATACCCATGGTTTGAGCCCCTCGGCAGATGCGTGACTGCCCCAAAAGAAATCCCAGGCAAGGAGGAGGAATTCTTGAGCTGAGTGAGTGATGCAGGCTGTAACAGGAGCAGTCTCAGGGAGGAGAATGTGCCTGTTGCAATGATCCTCCCATCAGCCTCTGGCTCTCCACAGCTGGCCTTGGTTCGGGTGCATTTTGGAGTGGGTCAGTTTGTTCCACGCCCAGATGTGCCTGCCTTTGTCTTTGCTCCTGTGGCTGCAGTCTGGAGTGCCCAGCAGAACTATTCCAATGAATGATGAAATGGAACACTTGGATTTTGTATCTCGCTTTCCCCTTTGATAACCCAAAGATTCTCCTTTGAACTTACAGTTTTCTTTGTCCCAGTGGGTTTTTTTAGGCTTGCATGTAAACAAATGTATTTAGATGGATGTCTTTGTGGTGATGATACATGGTGCTTGGCAGTCATCCATCCCTGCTGCAGTTTCCTCATGCAGTCCCTGCTCTCCTTGGGGACACTTCCAAGTAAGGCAACTGCCACATTGTTAGTGGATTAGGAGTGCTGTGGGTGTGCAGGCTGAACGCTGCTGTCAGAAGAGGTATCAACAGTCTGACAGGAAAGCTTTGTTGTGGTCAGACAGCAGAGAGAACCTGGCCTCCCTTTGCTGTGTCCTCCATGGAATGCTAACAGGTGCCACGTAAGGACCCACAGACAGCTTGGCTCTGCTCCTGTCATCTTCTGCTGAGGCTAATTTGAGGTAATGAGAATCCAAACACTGATCATTTATTTGTTCTGCCGTTAGTCTCTGCAGAGAGGCAGAACAAGATACTTTTAAACCTACATCACTTCTCAGTCACCAAATTAGCAGCTATCAGAGATACGGTGAAAAACTTCAAGCTCAGCAGTTTAAAAATATTGCTGTTCTCTGGACTTGTTTTTACAGCAGGCAATAGGAATTCTTCACTTAGCCTCTGAAGAGAAAGCTTCCATGAATGAAAGCTTGTTGGTCATAAAGCACTAATTTGTCTTGCTGTTCTGAAATAACATCCATTTGACCTTGAGGGTCGGGTACTGGGACCATTTCCAGTGTTCTCCCAGCTATAGGAGGGAAGATGAGCTTTGGAGCGCTGTTCCTCTCACTCCTAACCCAGGGGGCTGCAAAGCTGTGCTCTCCTTCTGCTTTCTGTGGAGTGGGAAGATCTGGTTGGGAAAGCGCTGTGCTGCAGTTCCCAACAGTTGCAGTTGCCCTGCCATTGCAGTGCATGCACATTGGTTTGCCCTGCTGCTGTCTGATCCAAGCAGGCAGCTGGGAAGGACATGGATGATAGGAGATGGAAAGTGAAGCTCAACGCAGCAGGCAGGGAGTCCAGGACTTCTGGTTATCAATAAAATGCCTGAAAGTTAATGCCTAGTTGATCCTTAAAGTCCTTAAGCACAAAGGTTTTCCTCTGAAAGCCTCCATGGGGGATGAGGATGACTGGATGGTTTCAGGGGGTCTTGCGGTGGATAACACTAGTGTGAGCCCATTAGTCAACTGATCCCAACTGTCCCAGAAATTAATAATATACTGCACTCAGAGCTACATGGAGTCAAAAACATTTTCCATTTTCGTTTGGCTCACTTGCAGTGTTGCTGATGCTTACTTTTACTGAATTTAGGAATATCAGCTTCAAATAGGGGTGTCTGGTTAATGGTGTTGAAGTGCAATGACATTTACAAAACAAAGGCTTGGCTGTAGAAGTGCACTCTGGTTTGAAGTGAATTACTACATGAAGTGTAGCCACCATGCTGGAGGTGGATGCAGTCCAAAATCAATGAGCTGTTAAAAAAAAAAAGCCAACTATCACCAGCAGAAACCTGCCAAAGCTCACCACTGTTGTTTCTGGTGCCTGTTATTTACTGTTGGGTTACAGAAATGCAGAAGTGTTGTTTTCTAGATAGGTTTCTGTACTCCTGTACTGCTTGGTCATTTACTCAGACAAATTGTTATCCACCGCTCTCCACGTGTATAACCGTGCCAAGCAGAGTTCTGTACTCGGCTGACCTTTGAGCTGAATGTTGGGCAAGATGCAGAATTTTATTTTGGCCCTGGGCAAAAATGATTTCCTGCAGAGAGAGAGATGCTCCGCTAGAGCCTTTCTGACCCCTCCTGTGTATTGTTCCAGAGCACCAGTGGATCTGTGTTCTCCAGCAGGGCTGAGAGCTGGGGATCGAGGCAGTCCAACGCTGGAATATCCCTTCCTAGCTGGGAGCTGCCTGCGGGTGGAGCACTGCTGGCTGTGTGGGGCTGTAGGGGGGTAAGCCTTTCTTCATCCCTGTGACCAAACCAGCCTCATCTTGGCTGCTGTTGGTCCTTGCTGAGATGCCAGCACAACACTTACAGGATGCTCTTTGTCTGCAGACTTCCAGCACTTTTGGAAAGTTGCTCAGTGTGGGTGAATTGGTGCTGCAGATAGATAAAGGGAGGAACAGGGAAGGGAAAATGTGGTTCCTAAAGTGGCACATCATACCACAGGATCCCTCTAAAAAAAAGCATTTGTGATTTCCAGAGACCTTGAAGGGGAAGGAATTTTGCCTGGTTGTGGTCTCCTGAGGTGTTTGCTGCTGCAGGAGTGAGAGATGCTCCTTTTGTCCTTGATCTTGGCATGGTTGGGCTGCTTTGCCCTAAATGAGGACTGGGTCAGTGTTCCAGAGCAGGGGCAGTGTGAGGTAGGGATGGTTTTCAACAACTCTGTGGGAATAAGATTCCTCCTTTGTATTTTGGTGCTGCCTGAAAGTTGGTAAATCCAGTGTGCCATCAGTTTAGAGAGAGGAGCTGCCCTGGTTTGCCGTCCCCTGTAAAACAGTTTATGGTGGGTGGAGGCAACAGGAGATGAAGAACTGCAGGGTGGGAGAGGCAGAGTCCACCAGGAATCAATGTCCTGTGTAACCAGCAAACCCAGGCCCATGGTGGTGAAACATTTCCCCCGAGGGAGAGATGCTCTCCTGGTTCTGCCACCAGCTTTTATCCCCACAGATTTATTTCCATCGCTGCACACAGGGCCGTCAGAACAGGTGAGGCTGCAGGGCCACTTCACACAGTCATGGGCAGTAAATGGACAGGGGAATCTTATCAGGAATAGGAACATGCTTCCCTCCTAGCCTGCAGACTGATAATCCCAGAGCTTTCCAAGTCTAGACCAAGATGCACCAATTACCCAACGTTGTAATTATCTGTTGGTGGGCTCACTGTCCCTTAATTCATCTTTCCCCAGGTTATTTTTTGGCTACCACAACAAAATTGGCAATGTTTACCGCGTGCTGATGGCAGTTTACTTATGGTTCAGGTTTCCAGCATTTAACATGCTGCCTACTTCCTCCATTGTGTCAATTGATGCTGAAATTTTGCCATTACGAATACATTATTGCCTCTTAAGTTTTTATCTTCTATATGCCGTGTATGATTTTAGAGCCCGGGACTTTGCCGAGACTTCAGTCATTCTCTGCCTGTGGGATGTTAAATTCTTTCCTGTAGTTGTCCTTTTCTCAGCAAAATAAAAAGTTTGCAATGTTCTGTTCCCGAATGCTCCCACCTTTTATCTTCAGAATGTGCAAAATTAAAGGAAAACCTCGGTGGTGGGCCAGGGACTGTGAGTAAATATTAACATTATATTGTGAATGGAGATTATTGAACTCACTGTGCAGCTTGTGTGTTCTGTCTCTAAACATTTCAAATGGTGTCAGGTATTATTTTTTTTTTTTTTGGCTGCAAGACTCCTGTGATGCTTTGGAATAATACCTTTTCAGAAGTTGTACATTTTTGTCAGGATTCTAGATGAAGATTGATGCTGTGCATTACTGAAAGAATGTTTCTTACTCGGTGTCTTGTTCCATTTTTCACAGAAATTGAAATTAGTGTGATGAGCTACTATCTATGAGTAGTTTAAATAAATTTGCTTTATTTCTGTGTAAAAGTGGAAGATTAAACGGGGAAAAACCCCAAATAAACTCTCACCTTTAGAATTTTTCTGTAGTGCATATTGAACGTAAAACGAGCTTGTGCAGAGGTTCATTCCAGCCTCTCATGTCCTCTAAGACTGTGTGCCTCTAGATTTTTCCCATACTGTTCCATCTCCCATAGGATACATTACAAAAAGTATCCGATGGTTTTTATGGTTCTCGCTGTTTTTCCAAGGTTATTTAAATCATACAGAAAAGATAATTTCCCTAATCAAACTACTGATCCCATTCTTTGTTTCCCTCATACTGCTCCCTTCCTGCATCTAAAATACACCTTTCATCCTGTATTTTCCAGCGTAACCCATGCTGCTGTGCTCTAAATGTCAGCTCCTGTCACAGGCCAGTAATTGCAGCCTTTCCTCTCAGTGTGAACGCTCAGACGGGGACAGTTTTGGCTTTTCCTGTGCTCCCGTTCGTGGTAGAGACGTGTGAGCTGTGCAGATGCTCTGTGCCTTTGCTGTCTCCTTTAAATGCTGTTCTTGAAACTCTCCCTGAGGTTGTGGTGAACAAAATACTGGTGAGAGGCCAACCCAAACTGTGATGAATCTGCTGCCTCTTGCACGGACCAGATTTTCACACTCCTGCCCCTTTCTGTCCTTCCCGCCTGTGTGGGGCTCTGCCAGCTGCTGTCTGCCTTCCCTTTTCCTGGCAGCCCTGGGATCCTGGTGCTTTGTCAGCGCCTCTAACTCCTGCAGGACGTAAATAACTGTTGATCGTGGTAATTTGTGTGTTTCTGATTGCATTAATAGGTCCCTTGCTTCTTGTCATTTGGGCAGCTTGTTAGGAAGAAGAAATTACAAGTCTTTAAAAGAACACGGGAAAAATCAGAGGAATACTGGAGGAAATAAGAAAATTCTGATGACTTTATGCTTTCAAAATAGCAAAATCAAGTGGAAAAATTAATGAAAACCTAGAAAGGACACTTAATTCTAGCCATGGAATGGACGTCGTTGCCCAGCAAACCATATCTAGTAATGATGCCATCCACGTCAATCTTTATAGGATAACTGCAGCTAGTGACTGTCTTGTTAATAGTGGATTTCTCCTTAAACAGAGAAAAACCCTGCATTAAGTCTTAGCTGTTACACTGGAATGAGCTCTTATCCCATGGCAATCAGCAGCCACACTTGGGAGTCACCAGCACTGCAAGCAGCTCGCTGTCACGAACTCCTGTGTGCAGGTTTGGTCTCTGAAATGGTGCAGCTCTTTCTGAGGAATGCAGATGCACAACTGGGCTTGTGGATAACTGGGTAATACTGCCCGAAGCTTACAGTGGAAATCATGATACACTTATCAGTAGTGAAGTTTTTGGCTGGTTACTGGGATTGCAGTGCTTTGACTGCTAAGCAAAAGTGCTGCATTGTTTAGATAAGTTGTAACATTCAATTTATTAAATACAGATTTTACAGAACTGTTTGGCCTGAGGCTTTGAAAGGACAGGATAATTCCATGTGAAGTGGTGAGAGAAATAAACATTAAATACATTTAAAAGGAAACAGCAGATCATCTAGATAAGATATCATCCATTTAGCCTTGATAATCATCATGTAAACTTGCTTCCTGAGCTTGTCTGGCTGTGGCTGCCATTTGATGCCTAGAATGCCAGCAATTTGGAGCAGGGACTGCCTCTTCATCATCTATTTATAACTGCTGTTCAGGCATGGGTAGGGCATCTTGGTGCTACAGCAAGAAATCTAATGAACACACACACACATTTCCTGTGATCATGTGTTTGGTTGTCTTCTGTCCCTCCTTTGAGCTTTGACAGTTCTTACACTTTTTGCCATGACTGTTTTGCAGTTGTGTGACTTTTTTCTGATTTGTGCTGTCAGTTGCTTGTGAGAGTCTCCTTTAGCCTTTCTTAGATTGCTGTGGGAAAGAGGTATATCTGTAGGGGATATAATAATTTCTTTGCCATTTCTATTATTGCTTTTGTTGGGTTTCATAGTATTCATTGTAAACAGAAGGCTATGGGCAGGAATAGAGGCTTTTCTTTACAGTAAATTGTGTGTCTCTGCTCCCAGCATTTGAGAGATGTATATGCAGAAACACAGAACTTTTAGATCTCTTTTTTCCTCTTTTAGTTGTGTTCTGAGAAGGCTTCTTTGTGGTATCTGCATTTTCCATACCTGACCAGTGATTCCTGGGATGCTTGCAGCCCTGTGCCCCACTGGCAGCTCGTGTAGAAGTCCCTGCTGCGGGAACCACTCATCATTCCTTCTCCCTGTGGCCAGGCTCAGCTTGCCCTGGCCCAGCTGCAGAGTCCTGTTTCACCCTGGATCCCCAGAACAGTGCTCACACAGCTGGGTAGGCAGTAATGTTGGGTGGGTAAATAGCACTGTGAGAGAAATACAGCTGACAAGCAGACAGAAACCAGTTATCCAAACTAGAACATCTCTTCTGCATCCATTTAATCACTTCCTCATGTTATATCCTCCTTTTTTCTCTTCATAATTTTTGCCCAGGTGGTTGTGTGGAAGTCATAACAGAAAATGTTGCCTAATCTCTCTGGAAAACCTTCCTTCTGTTTCTACCCATGCAGATTGCTCTAAGGAAAAGTTTTGGCATGTGGCAAAGAGCTGATTTTGTTTTTCTGTGGACTAGAAGTCAAAAATCAGGGCTGTTTCTGCACCTGACTCAGCAGGAAATGATCCGGATGCCAGTCATAATAGGTGTGCAATTAACATTAAATGTGAGAAATTTTTATGTTTTAAAAGCACAGAGATGTGAAATGAAATGCCCCTGCAAACTGCTAAATATGAGGCACTTCTTTTTGCACAGTGGATGGGGTGAAAGGAGGCTACTGGGGTTTGGCAGGACTCACCTCCTGGAGCACATTCCATCCTCCGTTCTTCACTGAACTTGGCAGAAAAGGAGCACGTGGTAGTTGTAAACACAAAGTGGAAAAAGCTGGAACACTGCAGACAAAATAATGGCACACAGAATGGGGAGTAGGTCTCAATACACAAATACAAAAAACAAACTTAAGGAATAGCTTTAATTTTTTAATGCTTTAAAATTTACACTGCTGGAATACTAACTTCTTCAAGTATAGTCAGCTGGAAAAAAATGGTCAGAAAATGTGAAAGCCACTAAATTTATTGCCAAAAAAGTTAACCTTCTGGGGGCACTAGCAAATGAATGTGAAATTAAACAGCAGACCACCTGCAGGAGGGTGAATCCTTTTAACCCAGACTGCTTTTCTGTTGATTTTTTTGATTAGTTATGAATGTATCAGTCTTCATGTATGCAGCTAATTTCAGTGCCCGGGGGGAATAACAAGAGAGTGTGCCCTGGAAATCAAGTGAATGTTGGTGATTCACAGGTGCTTCCTTGAGAAGCTGCTGGTGAAGCCCCCGCTGTCCTGGAGTCGCTGTAAGGATTTATTTATGTGCCACTAAGGTGGGAGTTTCCAGGCAGGTTCTGTCCCTGAGCATGAAGCTGCTGAACAGTGCTGGCAGGTGTTATTACTGGATATATTCTACCAGTGAGTGATGGAGCAGCTCTCACCAAGATGAATATTGTTTTTTACCTGAAAACACAGGAATGAGAAGGTGTTCCCTGACTTAAATGTATGTCGTCTTTATAAAACAGAATATAGCATTCCCCTTGCTTTAGGCCAAAAAGAGTTAAAAACCCTGATAATCTTTGCACTGATTTAATTGAGCTTGGGCCCTGGCGCCAAGGATAGAATGGAACTAAAGCTTTTCAATTCTGATGCCAAGGAAAAGGGAAGGCTTCTGTTTCCCCAGTGAAGATCACGTTATTGGGATGTGCCATGGAATATGTTGTGAAGTGGCAAATGAGTGAGCCACAATGGGTATGAGCCAGCTTGAACTCATTACTGAAAATCCTCCTCCTGGCAACCTGCAAAAATGGAGTCCTGAGAGAAGGATTGTTCACTGGGTCCTGCTGGGGACAGGAGAAAGTCAGGAAGTGCCAAAAGAACATATGAGATAGAGAAACTGTTGAGTACTGATGTATGCAAAGGGAGGCAGGCACATGCTCTTTTATATTTGGATGTAATAATACAACTTACGGAGCTTTAGTCCAGCAGAGGAAGTAAATGTATAAAGAACCAAAACCTACTGTAGTTAATTTTGGTTGAAAACAAAATTATTCTTGCGACCTCCTAATATTTGAACTTACATGCTAAAAATAGCAGCAAAAATACTCTTTCAGCACCACTCCCCTCCAGATTTTAAAACTGTTTATCACGTCTACTTTACTCTTGCTGTTTCAATATATGGTGGCAAAATTTGGAAAAGGTGGAGGAAGAGGACCAGTGCTTTGATATTTAAATATGCAGAGTAACTTCTGCAAAGGGCATGAGACAAGGTGAGATACTTGGCTTCACTAGCTATGCCAATGGAGTGGGGAAGGGAAATGGACTATTTTTCAGTCTGAGTTCAGACCTGAAGGTTTTCTTCAGAGTTCTGCGGCTGAAGAATTTCTGTGTCCAGAAGTATCAATTTATCTAATAACAGATGCCATCCTTCCCTGTTAACCTTCCATTTTCCCATATCCTCACTCTGCCTTCCTCGCAGCAAAGCTATTACTGTTCAATACCAGATCTGTTTTGGGGCATTTTTGGCTGTTGTGCAGTAGCACCTGACATCCAGCTGAGCCAGGCACGCCCAGAGCTGGGTTCTGGAGGGGAGTTTTTTAATCAGTCAGGCACACATCAGTTGGAGAACGGAAAGTGTCATGTCAGTGTTTTAAATCAGAATTAGTTGGAAGTTTTTGCTTTGTAATCTAGACATTTTCTAATGGGCTGTGAGGTTTGTAATCTCATTTTTTAAAAAGTATTTGCCAAACTTCCTCCCTCCCTTTTTTTTCCCCTAAGTACGCTCTTTAGGTTTGAGCTGCAAGACTGGCCTCAACAATGATTTTACTGTTGCAGAAAGGAATACCCAAGAATTCAAGGACACACAAGACATGTAGAAAAAGCTGCATAAAAAGAAATACCTACCTGCACATCTATGCACTGTAACAGGCTCAGAAATAACGTGCTGATGAATGGCAAAGATAAAATAAGGCAGGGGATGGCACAGCTTCAAGGAAAATGCAAAGAACTAATGAAGGTTTCAAAGATTTCCAAGTTATCGCTGTATCTGAAAACTGATTCTCCTCATGGCTACTTGCAGGTGGAGTAACTTGAGTGAAAGCTTTCAAGTTACACCGGGTATAACTGGTGTAAATTACAGCAGCATGAGACCCACGGTGATTTATCTTGTGATGGCAGAGACAAATCTTATCTGAAGATTCCTAGTTCTGTAGAGGATGAAACGTTCATTTTCCTGTCATCACTCAAGGCAATAGATAGTTTTATCTAATTTTATAATCTGTCTGAACAGAGCAGTTTTGAGGCTATAAACATTATTTAAGGATGTGCTTTCTTGTATTTCTGAAGCCATCATCAAGGTCTTAAGCAGACATCTTTTCTATAGGTCTGCTTTTGATCTCATTTTATGACTGATGGGCTTTATAGCAAGTTTTAGTGAGTTTTTATTTCAAGATCAATAAAACTGAAATACTAAAAGCAAAATGCAGGCCTCCAGCCCACCCACTCTTCCCCCCACACACTGTGACACGCCATTTGGGACGGCTGTCGTATCAAGTGCGACCAGAACGTGTGCTGGGTGTGGTGGTGCAGCGCAAGGCCCTGTTTGAGCAGGGTCAGAATGGAGCTGTTCTGGCCTTTGAATGCTGCTTAAAAATGGGTGTGGTACGATCAGAGGCCTGACAGGGTGGAAGCACAGTGTGAATATCCCAATCTGCCTTGCTGGAAGTGACAACCAGGCATGTCAGCCAGAGTGCTGAGGACTGAGGGTACCCTGCAGTGGGTGAGGAGAGGGTTAGGGAGGCACCTCCCTCTGCTGGTGTGGGATCCGAGCCCTTTCCCCATGGGAGGTGCTGGGGAACAGCCCCACACGGCTGCACTCAGACCCAGCCAGAGGCTGCTCACAGAATGCATCAATCATTTCCATGAACATTCCCGAGGGAATGGATGTGCTGCTGCTGCATCACCATCACTTCCTACTTGTCCTGACCAAAGATCACCTCATGAAGTAAACCTGAGATAAGTTTCTGAAGACAATTCCTTTCTCCTGGCAGAGGTGTCTGCACTGGCACAACCCCGGATGGTGCCTCAGAAGACTTGAAGCTCTCCCAGTGTTAAAACAACGTTCCTTCCTTGGAGGCAACTGCATGATTGCAAACAACTACTGCCTGTTGGCTCCTCATGTGCAGGCTCCTGTTCTTCAGTGAAGATCTGTGGGTTTATTTCATGCGGCAGAGCAGGCACCCTGAAGCCAGCCTTGCTCTGGCACAGTCAGCTGTCCCATTTCATTTCCATGCAGTGCTGTCCAGGCACATGCCATGGGCTCTTCCAGCTTCGGAGGGCTGTGCTGCACAGCACACTCTGTCTGAAGAAGAATCTGGACACTCGATATCTTGTTGTTCTGTCAGATAAGTTTCTTGGTGCCTCAGGACAACTCCTCATTCTCATCTTCCTTCCACAGCGTTTGCTGTGGCTCACTGGCTGCGCAGTCAGGGTCAGCCCTGGATGCCTTACAGACAGACAGACAGACACACGCATGCTTAGGCTCTTTATTGGCTTGGGACCGAGGAACTCAGCATTCTGTAGATCAAGCATTTTGGTTTTGTACAAGTTTTATTGGTCTGCCAGGATATGAGTTTCAACAGCCTCAGGGCTCTTGAGTGAAGTAACTCGAGTCTATTTACACGCTAACCTTTGAATTTCTCAGATTCACATGCATGATAATTTGTTTAAATAAAAAATTGCATATAAAGATGGAATTAAACCTTTATGATGACCTTTAGAATAATTTGGACACATTCTCATCTTGGCTTGCTATTTAAAACTGATGCAGTTATTGATCCATGATGTGGGAAATGAAACTTTATCTGAAACTGTTTTAATATTTGTGTTGAGCTGTAAGTGAGAAAAGGCTTTTTCTTGTTAGTATTTGGATGCTATTTCTGGTTGTTTGTTTTTGTTTCCAGTGTAGCTTATAAGCATAAAGAGCTGGGGATGTGTTCATTCTTTTAGTTTCAAATTTGGACTCCATTTAGATTCTATCTTTGGTTTTATCTCTGGTTGTGCTCATTGCAAGGGGTAGGAGGATCTTGACATTTTAGTTATTAAGGAGTTCTACTCTTCAATTTTAAAAAAGTAATTAATCTATTAAATATGCATATTGTATGAAACAAAGTTCCACGTATTTTTCATCCCACTTTGTTTTGAAAACCATTTGATGTTGTTGGGTTAAATCATATTAATTAAAGGATGGATCTATATGTGATGTTTTAGAAGTGGCAATTATAGAGAAGTAGCACGAACATCCTTTACAGCGGAAAACCATTTGATAACTTCACTTTATGTGGGGCTTTTTTTGTTTTGTTTTTTAAAACCTTGTAACACAGAACAAGTCCCAGAATTTATTTCAAAAATATTCCGGGTTAGGACAGTGGTCAGTCAACATAAAATTATAGATCAAATTGAAATGTGTGGGAGAGTCACACTAAACCATTCACAGAAGAATAAAAAAAAGGTGAGAGAATCACATTCTGCTTAAAATCTGTTTTGAAATTTTAAGTAATAATTCTGACACCAGCAAATCTGAACCCACATAATCTGTTGACCAAGAAGAGTGTGCCTTGTGATGTAATTTCATTTACACGAGGATATTTTTACATGCAACAGCTTTACTCTTAAGGTCTGAGCAATGACCTTGTGTGATCTGTTAAATAGCTGGAAAAACCCACTGTGATAAGGCAGATTAACACACTGTCATGTGGACACTACTGCTGGTACACTGAGGAACAGAATTCATCAAAACTCTCTGTGTGGATCTTTGGCTGGTGCCAGGGAGAATTGAAAAAAGAAAAAGCCCTCCTCCGATTTTTTTAATGGAAAATGAAATCTTTTTCAATCAGCATTCTTGAAGTGGGGCATTCCTTTCTAAAAGAACCCATTCAGCACATTGGAGGGGCTCTGGGAGTTCCCTGCTGTCCCTGTGTGGGATTAGAGTGTTTCTATTTACAATTCATCAACTTGATTCAAATCAGAGCCAGACTGAATCTTAACTCAGAGATGGTGAAGAACATTCACAGACTAAAGGGATCTGTTTTACCCTGGAACAGAACCTGTGTGCTTTGCTGTTAACCTGCAGTCAAACGACTCCTGTTGATAATGTCAGAATTCCAGAATAATAGAGCTAAAAATCCCATTAGATCAGCATTCGGGGCACTTGGCATGCACTGCATTTTCAAATCAAAATGCTGCTGTTGAGATATCAAAAGTCATGTGCCTGGTGCCTTGTTAGTGAGAAAACCCAGCCCAAAACATCAACATACAAGGACATGCCAATGTCTCAAATTAACCTTGGATAGCTTCTCATTGTAGGCAGCAGAACCTCCCGGTGAAAAATTATATTTATTAACTACTTTCCCAGTCGTATTATTTATTAAATCCATATTGAATGTGTTTGCCAGCAGAATAAAATGATTTTGGCTGTATGGCATAACAATGAGCTATTCAAAAAAAAATTTAAAGAAAAAAGCGAGAAAAAGCTACTTTTAATAAAAGAAGCCAGATGCTGACTTCATGTGTTCTGGGTACAGAAACCCCATGTAAATTCCATGCTCCTCGTTGATTCCCCCTAGTGAAATTATATCTGGTGTTTTGATCCAGTGCAATTTTTAATGCACTAACATCTCTTGGCTCCAGAGGCTCCTTATTCTTTCCAGACCGATAAATCTGTGACTGCTGCACTGGGTTGGTTTTAGTGTTTTTGGCAGTATGGTAACTCATATTACCTATTGATGATTTCTTTGGGTTTTTTAGTGCCTTCTGACATATTCTCTTCATTCAGTACATCTTCTAATAAAAGAAAGTGATGTCTTTTTGTTTTGTTTTCATAAATTTTGAAGTGTATTTTCAAATAAAACTATTTTAACTGTTTAGGTCCCAGTGACAAAGAGAACATAAGCAGTAAGATAACTGTTAAGATCCAGAGCTTTAAATACAGGTGTGACAAATGTGTGTTATGGCCACGATTTAAATCTGCACTGTTCTGTAGGTTCTGATTCTGTGAACACACAGTGCTCCTGAAGGCAAAATTAGAAGCACCCAGGTAAGACCTCAGGAACAGGATTTAGTGCCGTGTCTGTCCCTGTTGTCTACTCCAGTCCCAATTTTCAGTTAAAACGTGTTCTCCTCTAAACTGTATAAAGGTACTGGATGGCAGTGGACAGAGTTGGGTTTCACACTTTTTTTCTATTGAATGTCTTGTAATAAAGGTGACAAGGTTATCTGAGGAATGCTCAGAAAGAAATCTGCTCGGAAGCGCTCAGGGAAACGTTTTTAGAGCTTTACTTCTCCCAGGTTTTCCCTGTGCCATGGCAGTGATGTGCATCTTCAGTGCAGGTCTGCCAGGCCAAATTCCATGGTGGTGGAAAATGGAGCTTTCCAGGGGCAGAGGAGTTTTTGGCTGTGTGTTCCCAGCTGTGCGTGCAGAGGACAGTGTCGGCAGTGCAGTTAGAATCACACTCCAGATTTACTGCATTTCCAAGTGGCTGCTCACAGCAGCATTATGGGATGGTGGCTTTTGGGACAGAGGAAGGATTGTGTGACACTTGGCATCTGCAGGGAAAGAGGACGAAATCCCAAATCTCCCTAGCGAAGCTTTGGATAAAATAGGTGAAATTATGTTCCTGAAGGTGAACAGTCAGCAGGAGGTGAGATCTTTTAGAAGAGGAAAAAGTTGCTGAGCAAAGAGGGGCTTGGACTCTGTGGGGATTGAGGGCATTGCAGTTGTATAAGAGGGAAGGAATTTTCTACTGCAGATGTAGAGGATTGTGGAACGGAGAAAGAAGGGCTGGAAAGATTCAGTGTGTGTGTTAATGATGTCCCTGAAGAGGAAATCAGCAGTAATCCCCCTGTCCTCGTTCAGGAACTTCTTATTCAAGAGTCAGAGCTTCCTGGCAAGGAGATTTTGGGAGGAAGGTGCTGACTGCTGAAGCTTGGGATTTTGATAGGAATCTAAAGGATTTAGGCTCTTCTCTTTTAATAGGAGCAGCTTGAGTAGTAGCCTGGTGAATACTCCACCTTGACTTCAAGTGATATAAATTAATTTCACCCTCAAAAGGTATTTCTGTGCATATGCAGGAGAGAATATTGTCAGGAGCTTGTTTGGGAGCAGCAGTGCAGTGCAGCCCAGAGGTGCCAGACAAGCCAATCCATCAAGGCCAAGATGCCCTGAACAAAACCAGGGTTTTCTAATGATTCTTTGTCATGAGAAAACTTTTGCTTGACTTTGATTTGCATACTGATAACATCACAAAGTCTGGACTGCAGTGTTGGTTTTTGGGGATCTTGATTTTTTGTTTTCCTTTTAAGAGGACTCAGTGCTTTCTATACAGAAAAAGGAAATCAAGTGCTGCTATTGATATGATCTCATGACTCTGAAACGAGGGGCCATTGATATTGGAGAATGGGGATTTTCAAAATTCTTTTTGTGTAGTAGAAGTTACATTGCGCCAGTAAATGCTACAAGCTGTCAGCACGGCCAAATGTGTGTGATGATTCAAGGATTATTCTGTATATCTTGCAGAGCCTGATTTATAATGGGCAATACTTTTTAAAAAAGAGAGTTCATTTTTCAGTATAATTTTTCTTGTTTCTGTAAAACTCAGACGTGTGCAGTGGTTCTAAATGGCCCAGCACTCCCCTGCAGCATGACCATTTTCCCTGCTCCCAACCTCCCATATTTCTGTTTTAATAGCCTGTAGAAATTGAACTGTTCTCCACTTTACACATCATTTACTTTATGCAGTGAATCACTCAAAGCAGCAAAACTGAAAAGTAATGAGCCATTCACATGATTTTTACTGAAATTAAGACTTCAATGCTGTGTTGCTAGTTTCATGTGATGGCCGGCTGAATGCTGTTCTGATCAGAACGATAATATTAACTACGGAGTGTCCAGGGAAGGGAAGGGAGCTGGGGAAGGGTCCTGGAGCACCAGGAGCAGCTGAGCGAGCTGGGGAGGCTCAGCCTGAGGAAAAAGAGGCTCAGGGGGAAACTTCTTGCTCTCCATAGCTCCCTGAGAGGAGGCTGGTGATCATGTAGCGAGATGGGGATCTCCCAGGGGACAAGGTCCAAGAGAAAGTGGCCTCGAGCTGTGCCAGAGGAGGCTTAGATTGGACATCAGGAAATGTTAGGAAACACAGGAGGTGTTGTCAGGCATTGGAACTGCCCAGGGCAGTGCAGTCACACGCAAGGAGGGATTTACAGGACACAGATGTGGCCCTTGGGGCTGTGGATCAGTGCTGGGTTAGGGGTTGAACTCCATGGTCTTGAGGGCCATTCCACCCTAAACAATTCCATGGCTGTGGGTGTTACAGGCTCCAGGTGCACAGGCAGGTGCTGAAGCAATGCATTTCCCTCCTTGCCAGCAGCAAAGTGAGGCTGCCCTGCTGAAGGACAAGGAGAGAGCTCCCTCAGCAGCCTTCTGTTGATAAACTTGGAACATTTTGGAAGTGCAGGATGGACTTTTGCCCTTACATATTTATAGACTAGCAAATATATTTCAAGAAATTCATGAAGAGTCTGATGAAAATAACTTCTGGTTCTTGCCCCTTCACAGGAAAGCAGGGTTCATGTTATGGGCGGAAGCATCTGACCCTAGAGATCTCTGGCTGTTGAATGGGGACATTTGGAAAGTTGTTGAGGATCATGGTCTGTGACCAAGTCCCACAGAGGGCTGATTAAGTGCAGAGATTTCACAAAGATGATGTATCCTGTGTGGTAATTCTGGTAGCCCTTAAAGGAGAAATAGGGGTTTTTATAGAAATAAATAAATAAATATCTGTAGGAGGAGATGAAAATGGCTCTAGATGGACACAGAAGCTGACCCCACCACTGATGGAGTTCACTGCATTCTGCTGTGTGGTTCATTCATACAGAGCCTGCTCTTCCTGCCTTGGAAAGCGGGCTTTCATATTAATCAGCAATTTCCAGCCCAAGGGATAAAGCCTAAGACGGGAGATTGGCTTCGTAATTATGCAGTTGGAGCTCTTTATTGCTCCACAGAGCCGGAATCTGAGAGAGCATTCATGTTCCACTGCAGGCGTCAGGGCTTGCAGCTACGCTGAAAAAAGGGATGAAAGTTCACGTTTTCACTTGTCCTTAGGGTTGAGTTTCAAGTAATTTGTGCTCCACAAGACATATCCTAGTTGAGAGAACTGTTAGTGTTCTACAGTTTCAGACAAGGACGTGTGTATTGGTATGAGAGCAGTTCTGAGTAGGCTGAGTGTCAGATACGGCTTTGTTTTTATTTTCAGAATACTGTAAGGGAGTTATATGACTTACGTGAATAATTAGTGTTTGCTTTCAGCTCTTTAAAAGGTAGACTGACTTTTTAAATGCTGATTGTTTTGTGTTCTGTTATTCCAAATTCATATTCCAGTGGGTAATGAAAATAAAACGATATTCTTTTCCTTTTGGATGAGATTATTTGACTACTTCAGGTGCTGGAGATGCGATTTAGTGACCAGAAGTTGTTCCTTTGTGCATTCTGACCTGTATGGCTGTAACCTGGAGTTCTTCCTGTTGTAATAATAGCCCTGTAGCTGAATTAAAGGCAAACCTTTATAAAGTGGTACAAGTTCTGGAACAAGAAGGGCTTTATTCCTGCAGCATTGTAGGCTTTATTGGTCATTTATTTGTCTCCAGTAGTAGGCTTTCCAAACCCCAATTTGTGTTGGTGGAATGGCGAAGGGTGTTTTTTGTTCACAATTTAATCTTGCTCTGTCCTACAGCTCAGGCATAGGAAGATAGGTAACAGTGTTCGCTGAAATCCCAGGAAATGTGCAGTGGAAACAGTTCATCTCATTCATTGTGAAAATGAGGAGACCCACACATGTAGAAACATGGGCAATGAGTATTTTCTAGTCATTAAGAGGATGGGTCATTAAATTATGTTTACTTCTTAAACATGGTCCTCTGGAATAAGTGAAATGTGAACCATGGTCTGGCGTTGGAACAAATGCAAACAAATTTAGCATTACTAATCTCAGTTAATTCAGTGGATGTACTTAATAATTGAGTGTTTGCAGCATTTGGGTCTTTTGATAGCCATCAAAATCTTCCACATCACTAGGGAAACCTAACTTTGTGTTTCTCTTCAGAAGGTGTAAATTGGAATATCTGATATAATATGTTCCCATACTGTTTAAATGGTCACTATTACTATTTACTAATAAAATGGCCATTTAATGCTGCTGGTGCTTGTGACCAAAGAGTAAGGTTTTCTGTTTGACTGTATTTGGGAGAAAGGTAGCTTTTGTGTTACTGAGTTGGAGTCTGTTCCACAGGTGAGTGATTTATGAAATACGGGTTTTGATAAATTTGTCAAAGCAAAGTAATTTCTTTAATGTCATATGTAAGCAGAAACAAATGTGTAAGAGCCAATTGTTGTAATATCTTTCCAGTTTTGGTAAAGCAGCTTTAATTTACTGGATAGAGTGCAGGCCTCTGAGAATTTGGAGTGGAGTTGATCTGTTGATCTAGTGTAAAGGAGAACAGGACGTGGGGGCCTGACCTTGCAGGAAACGTGAGCACCACTTGGAGCAGGAGGCACTGGCCTGGAGGAAGTACAGTGAATATCTCTGTGTGCTTTACTGAAATAATCCCAGGGTGATTTTGTGCTTGCTGGATATGTGTAATTAAGGAGGAGTTCCAAGTTATTTTTCAGGGTTCATTTAAGCTCTCACATGCAGGAAGTAAAGATGTGAAATGCTGGATTTTCTCCTCTTACAGTAACTGAGATCCTGGTGTTGCCCACTCTGGCTGTGTGGGATTATGCAGCACTTCATGTGGATCTGTTGACCTCTGTTGAGCTCCTTGTAAAGAATGGTAACAAATTTTTTTCAGAATCAATAAATAGAAGTAAACATTTGCTGTGTTTGCAAAGGTAATACAAAGAATGAAATGGTATGAGAGTGAAAGAAATCAGAGTGAAATACAGATGTAATGGCCAGCAGCCAGTCCTTTTATAATCTGAGTCACACCGAGTGCGTTCTTCGAAATAATCTGCAGTTGGCTGATGGCTGAACCCCCTTTTTCTTTTGCAAGACAAATAACTTTCTTCTAAGAAGCATTGATGTCTTTTGATAGTGTTCAGTTATCAGAGGAATCATTCATACAGCGTCACTCTTCATGGTCCTTCCACATATTCCCGTGTATTCCAGCTTTGTGGTGTAAATTCTCTGTGTTGTAAATTTAAGAGCCCTGAATCTGGTTTGTTTTGCAGAATGGGTTGCAAAACCCTCTGGCTAGTTCAGTTTGAGATAAGGTTGAGGATGAGTAATTTGGTCTCGCCATTTATTGAGAATGAGACTGAAATGCTTTTTAAGTAAATGCACATTTGTTTTTACCTTGTTGAGATGATATAAGTGCCGCCCTAAACCACAGAAAACCAAATTCATTCTGTCTCCTCGTGGAGGTGACACAGTGCTTGATTCATGAGTGGTAAGGTATTTCTGTTGAAACCTTTTAGAAATGCCTGCACATTTCTCCTTCTGGCTGTTCAGCCGTGTGACACGGACGGGTCTGTGTGCAGAGGATGTGCTTGTCAGCTGAGCAGGCAGGAATTTCATGGGCTTCAGTGTGAGCCCTGCCACTGGGACTTTGTAAAATGTTAGGCTGAGATCTTCTGGTTTTCATGTACAAATACAGAGCAGATAAACAGCATTGAGGAAAGAGGAAGAAGAAAACCAATTAAAAAAGGGAACAGCTGAACCTCTGCATCCGTGTAGAGAGTCAGGGACTGATGCATGGGAACCTTCAACTGGAGGCGGCCTGCAGCCATGCAGGGCTTCACCAGCAGTTTGTCCTTTGTCCCTCAGCCCTGCTGGTCATTGTCACACAGTCTCCTGTCATCTGCAGTGGTGGCAGCAGGACCCCAGCCCTGTTCCCTCCTTAAATAAATGACTTCAAATTTTAAAGGAATATTTTCATGGGAAGTTATTGAGGAACTAGGAGAGCGTGAAGACATTGTCAATGAGACTTTAGAAGCTATGGTGGGTGCTTTTTTATGAAATATGTAAGAAAAGGAAACTATTGTAGTCAAAATCACCTTTGCTAAATATTGGAGAGCTTAGTGACAGGTATGAATTGTGATTAAAATAGATACTATTGAAACTAATTCCAGCTTTTGTAATGCAGAGGTAGCTTCAGAGGAAGCTTATCTGTAGCAAGTCTTGGATTTAATCTCCAGTAATTATTTTAAGACTTGTAATTTATGTAGAGTAACGCACTCAGGTAAAGTATCTAAACAATCCAATGTGGAATGAGTTTTTACTTGTTTTGAATTGTGTGCAGAAATTTGGTATAAAAAAATGTATTCCCCAAATGTCTGTCATGTGTGTAGAGATGGCATGGGCTAAAAGCAACGACAGAAGATTCCCAGCGTCCTGAAAGACCAGAATGTGCTTAATTTAAAGAGTATTTCCATTGGTTCCCAAGAGATCATTTGCATTCTCAAAATTAAATGCAAGCTTATATTTATATAATAAAATTAAGTACAAACTTATATATAATTTATCAGAAGCTAAAGCAAAAATTGAAAGCATTCAATCAGTCTGTCCTGGTACAGTGAACTCAGTGCTCTTTTTCTGTGAAATGATGCACTACAAGTTGCAAATGCAGCTTATTTGGGGGAGACTTAAGCACTTACAGTAGCTCAACAGGAGATGGTTGTATACATATGGGTTTGATAAATGGGCACAAATTAACAAACATTCATTCCAGAGTATCTGTTCTTCATAATACTTATCCGTGAGACCGAGACTAGAATGGGACTGAAGTTCAAACATTCAAGGGATTCCCAGAAAAACAAACACTGCTTCCTCTTCCAAATATTCTCATCACTGTGTTGGTTTCCAACACTCCCTTGTGTTCCAGCACTGCAGATGTTTGACAAAAGGACTGGAAGTGTAATTCTTCTCCAGTGATGCTGTGCAAACTAGGTCCGTTCACAAGATCTTGTCTTAAACCCCTTAATCGACCACAAATCAACCAGTGAATGTGTCTAATTGCCAGGGTTTTTGATGCGCATTCGGCCTTTCAGAAAGATTTCTGTGGAGTTGTTGCATCCTTTTAGCAGTAAGAAAGAAAATGTCGGGTGCTCAGAGGCCTGACAGCAGAGCCTGCTCGAGTCCTGGCCATGGTTCCTGTTGGTGCTGAGCCCGTGGCAGCCTCAGAGGAGCAGTTCTGTCCTTGTCCCAGGCTGCTGGCTCTGGTCCCTGCATTGCCTCCTCCCCTGGGCTTGCACAGGTGGCTGTGCACGTGTGCTGTGCCCTCCTCCTAAGCTGGCAGAACAGATGGTTCTCCTGCAGCTGCACGGGGACCTTGGAGGGGTTGCTGTGGCCTGGGACTGCTCACAGGCAAGCCCAGCAGTGGCCTGAAGCCCTGGTGGGAGTCCCTCACTGGGAGCTTGCCCAGCTCCAGGCAGGTTAAGAATCATCAGTGTGATGAGTGTCCCCTCAGAAGGCTGAGACACCATGGCTGATGTATCTTAAATTCACACTGTACCATGCTCAGTGCCAAGTTCTCTGTCCAAAGTCTTCATCTGCTGAGGTAGAACAGCTAACACTAATTTCTCTAATTCATTTCGTAGCATCTAGTTGAGTTTCAGATTTGACCTACATGATTTTTTCCAAGAGGGTTTGCACTCACAAAATCTTCGTGTCTCTTCAAAAAGACATACCAGGAGCCTCATTAACATTATTGCCATGAGCACAAGACAGATTCTCAGGCAAAGCTCACGTCCAACAACCCCTGCTTGCTTTGGAGCCAGCATTCCTTCCTGAAATTCTCAATACGATCGTGAAAGGCAGGATACACCAAGGAGGCCAGTAGGATCTACACTCTGTGGTCTTGAGGAATTTCCTAAATCAGTACAGTGGGTATGAAAACTTATCTTAGATGTCAAAACTTATCTTGAAAGTGCATTTTCATTTCAATTGTGACAGTTTAGTCTACGAGTTCGCTCACTGACATTTTCCTCAGTGTTTAAAAAATACAGTTTTCTTCCAGATAATACTGAAGTAATAATTTTTAAAAGTAGAAGATTTAATGCCACTTTAATGCCTGTAATTTTGTCCCAGTTACTGTGTATTCTTATGAAACATACATACTTTTGTGTGTGGAGGTGAGCGAAATACCTGCTTTTTAACACTTTTAGGATAAGGGCCTCAATTCTGAATATTGTCAGCTTTTGGTTATTCCAGTTGGTAAGTTTATAACCCAGATAGGATGGATTATTCAAAACACGTGTAGCTGGGGTTGTGAGAACATCCACCAAGGGTGTAATGGAGAGAAGAAAGGTCAGTGACACTTGCCTGTGGTTCAGAGATCTCTCAGCTTGGACTGACCTGATCGAGGCAGTCTGGCGGCTCGGCGACAAAATAACTGCAGCTGCATTCCTTCCAGACACGAGCTGTCTCTGCTGAGTGAACCTGGCTGTCGCTCCACTCCTGGCATGAGGAAGCTGCAACCTCAAGAAGCCACAAAAGGGTGATTGAAGACCAGTTTTTTCCCTCTGTAGAAGCTTAAAAGCTTTATGGAGGCACCTCTTCATCAGCTGCAGGATGAAAAAGAAGTTAGTTCTTTGCAACAGTTGAACTTGATTTGCCAGCCCATCAGTTTTCTAATTAGCTTTTTGCAAAGCTTCAAAATAATTTAAAGCAATAATTTAAAGTTATGTAAGTATCAGTTGATTGAAATCAGCATTGTAAGTCACTTACGTTAAGTATTTTATTCAGACCAGGGCATGCAGGCACTTGAACTGCAGGACTTGGTTTGCAGAGTGCCCTGATTCCCAGAGAGTGGGGGAAATTCTCCTTTCCAGGTTTGCAGAGTGCCCTGATTCCCAGAGAGTGGGGGAAATTCTCCTTTCCAGGTTTGCAGAGTGCCCTGATTCCCAGAGAGTGGGGGAAATTCTCCTTTCCAGGTTTGCAGAGTGCCCTGATTCCCAGAGAGTGGGGGAAATTCTCCTTTCCAGGTTTGCAGAGTGCCCTGATTCCCAGAGAGTGGGGGAAATTCTCCTTTCCAGGTTTGCAGAGTGCCCTGATTCCCAGAGAGTGGGGGAAATTCTCCTTTCCAGGTTTGCAGAGTGCCCTGATTCCCAGAGAGTGGGGGAAATTCTCCTTTCCAGGTTTGCAGAGTGCCCTGATTCCCAGAGAGTGGGGGAAATTCTCCTTTCCAGGTTTGCAGAGTGCCCTGATTCCCAGAGAGTGGGGGAAATTCTCCTTTCCAGGTTTGCAGAGTGCCCTGATTCCCAGAGAGTGGGGGAAATTCTCCTTTCCAGGTTTGCAGAGTGCCCTGATTCCCAGAGAGTGGGGGAAATTCTCCTTTCCAGGTTTGCAGAGTGCCCTGATTCCCAGAGAGTGGGGGAAATTCTCCTTTCCAGGTTTGCAGAGTGCCCTGATTCCCAGAGAGTGGGGGAAATTCTCCTTTCCAGGTTTGCAGAGTGCCCTGATTCCCAGAGAGTGGGGGAAATTCTCCTTTCCAGGTTTGCAGAGTGCCCTGATTCCCAGAGAGTGGGGGAAATTCTCCTTTCCAAGTTTGCAGAGTGCCCTGATTCCCAGAGAGTGGGGGAAATTCTCCTTTCCAGGTTTGCAGAGTGCCCTGATTCCCAGAGAGTGGGGGAAATTCTCCTTTCCAGGTTTGCAGAGTGCCCTGATTCCCAGAGAGTGGGGGAAATGCTCCTTTCCGGGTTTGCAGAGTGCCCTGATTCCCAGAGAGTGGGGGAAATTCTCCTTTCCAAGTTTGCAGAGTGCCCTGATTCCCAGAGAGTGGGGGAAGTTCTCCTTTCCAGGCAGCCTGCAGAGCTGGGGTGCTGCACATGGCCAGGGTGGGATGGGAATGTGCATTGCCTTGCTGGAGGAAGTGTGGAGCTGTAGCTTCCAACATGTTCTCCCAGCTGTGCAGGGCCATCATTGCTTCTTACATCCAGAAGATTTTTAAGTTATGACGTTTAAATACTGTTTTGGGAGAAGTACCTGAATTCTTTCTACTTTATGGCCATGCTGACAAGAGTTTAGTTTGCTTTAGGGCTTTGCTTTTTGCAGTAGATGTTTGCCAAGGTTAAGTTCTATATGTATGGATTAAATTTAGTGCTGTCTTCCCTATTTTACCCCCTCGTAAGATGATGTGCTCTGGTTTGGCAGTTGTTACTGCCCTGTGTTTCTATCCTATTCTCTCTCTTCCTGCTTCCACATCTCTGTGAATCTCCTGCATGGATTTTCCTGTTATTTCTGTCCTGTGACAGCTCCAGCTCAGCCTATCCAGCATCAGCCCACAGTCCTGTAAAGGACAGCTGGTTCTGTTCACGGTGTTGGTCCCCAGACACTGTCCCAGGCTCCAGCATCACTGCTGCAGAGCAGGGAGGGGAGCAGAAACTCGATGTCTTCAAGCCTTTGTGTCATCTGGGAGTGGCTGTGGGAGTTGTGTGCCCTTCAGTGCTGGCAGGGTTTTTCTTTATTACCATGGAGGCTGGGAATGATGTAGAAATGGATAGATACTGGAAAATCAGGATCATGGCACAAAACCCATATTCACAGGAACCATATTTTTCTGAAGCTTGGGGTTAAGCAAACACAGATCTTGATGAATGTTCAAAATCAGTTGAAATAATTGTGGAATTAGTGTCTTTAATTGATGCATGTCCCATTATTTCTGTTTAAGATGTGATGTGGTGCAGACTCTTTGCCTGCACCCTACTTGCCATATCCTGTGAGCTTGGTCCAGGCTTTCAGCCTCCTTTCAAGCACCTGCCAGCAGAGCTGCACGTCCTGGTGCCCTTCCTGCCCACGAAACGAGCAGCGTTTCATTGTACCAGTTTCCAAATCAGTCCTGGGTATCTGCAATGCCACTGAGTCACTGCAGGGTCAGTGCCTGGTGTCCCATGGTCCATGGGATAATGTGACAGTGTTCAGCGAGGAGCCCCAGATGAGCAGGGTGTCACACGGGGAAGGTCACATAGCTGCTCGTGGCGTGAGCTCACTGCGTGACACGGGAGCACAGCCCACAAAGACGTTCTTTCACTGACCAGCGGCTGGGTTTCCTAAATCGTGGGTTCTGACAGTGCCCTGCCAGCTGGGCGGAATAAACCAACCCAGAAACCCGCCTGAAAGCCGAGTGACAGTGCAGAGTGAGGGAAACCACACCGAGCTCAGGAGCGGTGTGTGTCGGGGTTCAGCTCTGAGGTGTGCAGATGGGCAGTGTGGGGCCCTGGTGTAAAGGAGGGCACTGGTGAACTGTGTGTCCCCAAAAACACCTCCTTGTTTCAAATACCTCCTTGTTTCACAGCAGCCACACACACTGGAGTGTGGGGCCAAAAGCCAGCTCCTCATCTGGTGCAGGTCAGCCTGGCACCCCAAAAATCATTGCCATTGCTGCCACTGAGATCTGCACCCAGGCTCTGCAGCTATGTTCTCATTTGGTCTAATTAGAGAGAAAAAAGACCTTTCTGTGAATCATAACCTCGTCATCTTTGCCAAGGCTGCAGCTGAATTAATTGTGTATTATCGATGTAATTAGTGTAATTAGATGATTGGTTTTGTTTATGTTATACTTCAGAAACCGTACAGATGAAAAATATTTTTAAACTTGGCATGCTTCCAATACATTTTATATAGCTTTCTCAGCTTTCAAACTCTCTCCTTTTTCCATGTAAGAACTACTATTTTTCTGTCTTTAAACCTTTTATTTACAGCCTGCCTTAAGTGTGTGTTAAATTGGGGTCTTTATTACTACTAATGTTGATCTTTCATTGTAAACCCTCAGGGAATCCCAGCTGCATTTTTAACCCTTTCCCAAGCTATCAACATGCAACTCTCCAGACACTTGTGAATGAAGCAGTTTCATTAAGTAACTTCTAAGAACCCTTGTAGAGCCTTCTGGGTCATTTGTTAAAGATTTGCTGTGCTTGTCGGTGGTGATGGGAAGGAGTGATATGATGCTGAGAAATGCTGGAGGAGGAAATTAAAAGTTTATTGTTATGTGGATCTGTTAGAAATGGGTCATGTGGAGGTCTAACATCTATTTGAAGTGAAGCACTCCGACCAAGCCGATTTTTTTTTTTTCATAATGAATGCTTCTTTCAGGTTTTCTCCCTGTTAAGAAGTATAATATCTATAGAAGAGACAGCCTGTATTTACACAATATTGAGATTGCCCAGATAAAATCTGGTAAACATAAGAAATACAAAGAGTAATGGGTTCCCAGAACATTAATTTGGTGTATTTCACAGCACCTGAACTGTGTTTTATCAACTTTACGATGTGAGCAGGAATATATCGTGCTCTGCTTCGAGTCTTTAACATTCCTGTTGCTTACCTGGGGCTGGGTGGAGCTACACAGCCCTGATCTCAGTGCTGTTTAAATATGCTTCTCTGGCTTAATCAAACTGGTGAGGTGCTTTATTTCTCATGCTGGGGTGGGATCGATCCTTCAGGACTTGATTTGGGAGCTCTGCCAGCTGTGCTGTCAGGAAACAGATGGTTAATTTAAAAAAGGAACAACAGGGAACTCTCCTCTGTAACAGAGGTTCTCTGAAGGTGTGAGTGGCCTTAGGGCGATCCCAGAGCTGGAGTGTGTGTGCCACAGTCCAGCCCAAGGAGTGCATCCACTTCACTCCAGCTCACATGGGTGTGGGGCTGGGATTCCTGCTCTGGGCTGGGATCCCTGCTCTGGGCTGGGATCCTTGCTGTGGGCTGGGATCCCTGCTCTGGGCTGGGATCCCTGCTCTGGGCTGGGATCCTTGCTCTGGGCTGGGATCCCTGCTCTGGGATGGGATCCTTGCTGTGGGCTGGGATCCCTGCTGTGGCCTGGGATCCCGGCTGTGGGATGGGATCTGTGCTCTGGGCTGGGATCCTTGCTGTGTGCTGGGATCCGTGCTGTGTGCTGGGATCCGTGCTCTGGGCTGGGATCCCTGCTCTGGGCTGGGATCCCTGCTGTGTGCTGGGATCCTTGCTCTGGGCTGGGATCCTTGCTCTGGGATGGGATCCTTGCTCTGGGCTGGGATCCCTGCTCTGGGATGGGATCCCTGCTGTGTGCTGGGATCCTTGCTCTGGGCTGGGATCTGTGCTCTGAGCTGGCTCAGAGGCTGCCTCACCTCACGCACAGCTCTGCAGTGGGGGACTGAGCCCCACGCTGAGGGGGCTGGACAGCCCTGGAATTCGGGGACACAGCTCCTCTTAGGTTCTGGAGTACAGCTTTGGGAGTTTAGGATTGTTGGTCCTATTTTAATGATGCTCCCAGACAATTGAGCAGTTGTTCTAGTCAAGTCTGACTCCCATTAATCTACTGAGGACAAGATTTTGTGACAAGTAAAGTCTATATGGGTTTAATTATTAAATGTGAGGTTTTTTAAAACATGCCTAAGGGAATTACGTGCCTCATTTCATTAGTCAACTTTTAAATAATCCCAGCAGAAAAGCCTAGATAATTCTCTTTTTTAAAATTCTCTCAAAAACTGTGGATTCAGTTGCAGAATAGCATCTCTTCGAAGGATTTGCAGCTCCTTTGGCTTGACACTTGCTTTACACACGAGGTCTTTGAGTTTGTTCTAATCAAAACATCCAGTTTGATAGCAGGAATTAAAACACTTTTGCTGTTGTATGCGTTTGTGCAACTGAAAACAAAGCAAGAGAAAAATGTGCCTGGGAATGAATAAATGGTGGCAGGTGTCCTCCAAACAGGGAGAGTGGAGGGATAGGGTCAGGATGAAATGGGCTCTAATTGCCACCCTGATAATGCAAAATAAGGAAAAATCTAATTCCTAGACTGAAATCAGTGAAGTTAGAGGAGGATTGGATTTGCTATGCCTCATTAAGTGAGGGGAAGAAAGCAAGATGCGAGTGTAAATAGTGCAGTTAAATGAGAATTGATCACATGCATTGGGAAGGTCCCGTATCCCCCATGCAGCGTTGCCAGGTAGGTTTTGTTTAGAGTTTGCAGGAGCCATTTCAGGTATTGCAGAATTGGTGTCAGAGCAGGGAATGCCAGTCCCTGGTGCTCCCTATGCTCCTTGGCCCTGTTGTGGTACCGCAGTGGGCACCACAGGGGCAGGCAGGGTGATGCCCTTCTCCAGCTCAGCCAGCCTCACCTGCGCCAGCCACTGCCATTTACACCTCCAGCTTCACTTTCTGAGGCAATCGGTTCCATTTTCTTCTCAGCAGACTCGTCACAGGTAATTCTGTGCACCCAGCACTGTTATGAGAAAGAGGCAATCCAGTGTGGAGCTGGTTGAGGGAATTCCTGCCGCGAGTCACCTCCAGCATGTGTGGATTGTTTTATTGTTGGCTGCCTCCTCCCAGTACCTGTAAGCAGGTCAGCCACAGATGGGAGGGAGGTCCTTCTCTTCCTCATGGGTTTTTTGGGGTTAAAGACCCCCTGGAATTGGAGAAACCATCTGGTCTGAGGAGTAGCCCAGCAAATCCCAGTAGGTAACGTGAGGATGCCCACTGTGCAGTTTTGAAAATCTGTAGTGGGAGAGGTGATTAATTGTAGTTGCCCCGTTTCTCAAACATGTTTTGATGCAAAATTAAAGCCAGCAAACATTGCCAGGTCCCTTACACCAGAATCATTATCATTTTCCAAAATGCTGTTTTACCATTTTTCCACGGAGGACCTAAGAGGGAATGAGTGTTCTGTGCCAAAGAATTATCTTTTGTGAAACACTTAATTTACTCACTAGATTGCTTTTCTTGTTGCATAATAAAATTCTAAAACCTTGCAAAGCCTAGAAGTAATTTAATATAGATTGTAAAGTGGAAGAAAAAGGGTGGAATACTTGAAATAAATATGGTGGTGTAAGAACACTATATACATCCAATTGGATTAGTCCAGCTAATCCAGTAGTGATTAGAAGAGATTACATATTTGTTTGGACCCATTCATGGATTAACGTGGCCATCTGAGGTTGATCAAATTAGACATTGTTCTTCTAATTGCTCCTTCCTACATAACAGGTGGACAATATTCACCTTAATTAGAACACAGCCTTTTGGTTACCATTCTAAACTATCAGCTGAGCTTCCTCTAACGGAAAACCATAGAAATGATAGAACATACGCATTTGGAAAATATTTTATGCACTTTTGTGAGAATTGAAGTTCTTTTGTGGGAGGTTCTTCTTTCATTTTTTGTCAGGCGTGCTCAGAAGGTACCCTGGCTCCCTCATTCAGTTTAGTTCTCCAAAAACACACCAATTAATGAAATACTAGTATTTCACTTGGGAGTGCTTGTAAATCTTGGTACTTTAGAGCATCTTCTCTGGTCTTTCAGGTAAGAAGGCTGCATTTTTTTGACTGGTTAACCCCTTTTCTCAGGGGCTGTGCTTGAGTGCCCTGTTCTTCTCTCCCTGGATATGTGGTTTCTCTGTAGGCTTCCTCTGCCAGATTCTTGGCTTGGTGTGGCCTCGAGTTTCCCTGACTTCTTTCTTGTCTCCCACATGATGTTCAGGCCCTTGTCTTTGTTCCTGGTTTCACCATTGCTGCAGACTTTGGCCACAGCATCCAAGGTTATGAACTCAGTGGTAAAATTCCTGGGAATGTCCATCATGGTGTGTCGGGAGGTGGGGAAGTTATCTGAGCAGTGCTTTGAGATGTGCTTGTTTCTTTGCAAAGTTCTGTGACCCCAAGTGTATAAACATTCGGTAGCTTGCTCTGAGGTACTGTCGGCTTGTGGTTTTGCAAAGGTAATTTCCCCAATGGGATTTTCATCATAGCTTAAAAATAAATAAAAAAATTAAAATCCTTCATTTATGTGCCTGTTCTACAGCAAGTAACTCCCAGTCCCAGTAAGCATTGTGTGCATGCAGGGTACAGTTTTCATTTTCATGACAGTGAATTGACAACTTGGGACCAATTCTTTAAGTCATAACTCTGCTTTTACTCAATTGTCATCCACAAGAGCTTGACTAATTTCAGTTGGGAATGAATGAATGGCTGTGCATTAAGTAAAAACCAGCTGAGCACCACTGGGATGAAACCACTGGGATTAGCAGAAGCTTGTAAATGGCAGTTGTGTCTCATTAACTTGGTAATTTTTAAGCTTTTCTCACTCCTGACAATTCTCTAGTGCAGGTGTAGGTTTTTGAATAGTGAACTTGAAGGCATCTGATAATAGACTTTTTAAACTTATTTAAGCTTTTGGACTCCTGAAATGGGTTCATCCTCTCTTGCCCTCCTTCCAGTGTTCTGTGGATCTATAGAAACTCTTCTTGTAGACAGATGTGTCGGGAATTTTCATTCATGCTATTCTAAGGGGTAGAAATCACACCACAATCCTGGAACATGTTTTCTGTGCCAGAGAGAGCTCTACCCACGTCCTGTCTCAGGTTTTCTACAAGAGAGCAGGGGACAGGATGGGATCAGCAGTTCGGTGCAGTGTTCGTTACTGGTATAACCTGACAGCTGCATCATTAGGGCCATCCAAAGATCTTCTCCCATGTCTGGTTTGGATTTATTATTCTGGGGGCTGTGCTGTGTCTCGTGGGTCTTGTGTATTGTGTGGAGTTTGTGTGTGCCTTACCCCTTCTTTGTGGATGTAGTGCCTGTGTGGGTGCCTGCTCTGTCTGAAACAAACTGAGTATGTTTAGGCTGAATAAACCAGGCTGGTGTCACTGAAGCAGGTGTGTGTTTCTTATATTCAGGAGACACAGCCTGGAGTTCCAGCTGCAGATTCCCTGGTTTGTGATTTGAGTGGTCAGTGCTTTAAACCTGTGGAACAAGGCACAAAGGTGGCACAGGCGGCACAAAGGAAGGCAACGGTTTCCACCAAGGAATTTCAACTTGCATATATAAATATGTATTTTCCTGGCATTTGTCAGACTGGCTTAGTGACTTTTAGCCCATCATTTAACTGGTTTTAACTCTTGGTTGTTTTTTTGGTTTTTTTTAATTTGTGCAGAGACACTGAGAATGTCTTAGCTGATTCTTACTTGCAGTACAATTTGTGAAGTGTAATGGTTAGAGCCAGGTGAGGTGAAAGCAAACATCCCACAGCCAGCGTGCCCCATCCTGCCTGGGGCTGATCCTTGGGATAAATGCTTGGGAGAGGCTTGGAGCAGCTGCTGTGGAGTTCCCCAGCTCAGGCAGCCTGGCCACACAGGACTGGATGCACTCGGAGCATCCCAGCAGCTGTTCCTCACTGGGACCAGGGCACAGCAGGCCATACCCTCGTGTCTGCAAAGCTTTTGTGCTGCTTGGATGGCAGGCTCCTGCAGAAGAAAGTCATTTCCAGAAATAGGAAAGTGAAAGAGAAGTGATAAATTGCCTTAAGGTTTTTTGTCAAAATATTTTTCCAGTGAACAGTGGCGTTTGAATCAGCATGTGAAAGTGTTGTTTGCTGCTTAAGATGTTCATGATATAAGTGTTTGCAAAGCCAAAATAACTTCTGTCGAATATTTTGAGCTTTGTCGTTGAGGAGGCAGAAATGTTAGTGAGAAATTAAAATAACCAAACAAAAGCCAACACCAGGCACTCAGTTTTCTGAGGAGAAAAAAAAGTAACTGGGATTTTAAAGCTGACTCAGTTTCACTTGGGAGTGGGGAGAAAGGAGCTGAACCTTTTGCTGCTCCGGGTTTATCAACAAAGATGAACTACAGATTTGTGCAGTGACTTTGATTTCAATTTTTCATTCTCTGCTTTCCTTCCTACTTGCATCTTGAGTGCCAAGGAGGAAATTAAATCCTGAGGTTGAAGTAATAACTGAATAACAGTGGATTTGTACAGGAGAAACCATATGACCATAGGGAAAAGAACCTTAATTGAAGCGATGCTGTTTCTAGATTTCTCCGTGATACCTATGATGAATCTTTCATTTTTCACATTTTGTTTTACTCTGTTATTCTTTTGCGGCAGCAGGTTAATTGCTAGCCTGTCAGTAGGAAAATTCCTCACCTGTCAGGAAGCTGGTGGTAGGGGAATAAGGCTGCAGAAAAAATAAAGAAAAGCTCAGAGTACAGTTTCATTTCTTTACAGTAGCCGATTCCAGTGAAATTACAGAATTTTTGGAAGCACTTAAGGAGAAATTGACCTCAGGTTTTATATCTGAGTCTGTGCTGTTCAGTCCAAATCATGGTGGTACTCACACATTTAGTTGTGTGCACGTGGGTGTGCTCCCTTTGGGCTCTGTAAGGCTAATTATAGAAAAATTAAGATTGCTTAATTTCTTAAGCAATTCTCAATGGATTAATTTCCTAATTGCTTGATGAAGATTGCTTTTTTATGTTACAGTTTGGGACTGTGTAATGTAGGTGTTTATAGTAAGCAAACACTGTGAACTCCAAAGTTGTTCATTAATTTTGTGCATGAGACAAACAGCCAGCATTGAGTATAAGGGATTTGGCTGCAGAGCAGAGGGAGACCTGAGCTGAGAGATGAAAAACATGAGTTTTACCCCAGTTTTAAAGAAATGCAAACCCTGTTGACCTCGAGGTATCAAACCTGTGTATCAAAGGCAATACAGAAAGATAATGGAAACGTGTGGGTGAATCAGTGCTGGAAGGGTGATGTGGGAACAGCTCTGCAGGCCGTGCCTTCTGCCAGCAGAGATAACAGACACCTCATAAAATGCTCACTCATATTCACTGCGGCCAGATCAGAATTTCACACTTGCCCTCAAGAAGCATCGTTCCTTATGTGGTGTTGGAGTCGGATTTCCAGTCAATCAAGTGCAGATGTGGCCATCCTGCTGGGAATCTTGGGGAGTGCTCCCTTAGAGGGATCTGCTGCTTTTGGAAGGGATCTGTGACATTGTCCCTGTTGTGCTCTCTGAAGAGACAAACACTTGTAATCTGGTGATTTGAGAGGATAGCTTTTGCCATGCTTGCTCCTCTTTGAGCGTTTTCTATATAATAGTTCATATTTTGCTGCCTTTTCTGTAGTCTTGAAAAAACCTTTAATACCAGCAGGAAAAAAATGATTGGTGTATCAGTTTATTTATCATCAGAAAATGAGTTTAGTTCTGTGTTTTTTGAATGAAGATTTTAAGAAATGCCTCAAAAAAGAATTTTTAAAGGCATTACCATTTTTTTCCCCCAAAGCCAGTTATGCATTATTATCAATTCCTGAGAATAATGATAATGTTCGAGCTCTGGGGCTGAACTTCAGGCTTACACTACTGTATTCCTGTGTTTGGAAACAAATGTCCTGTTGCTGGAGTCCTGAATATTTTGGGAAATGTCATTTATTACAAATGTCTAGGCCAGTTGCACAGCAGCAACTTTAGAATTGTCTGATGCTTTTTGGCAGATTTAGCCCTTGTGCTCAGCAGAGCAGCACTAATGCAGCGTTCCCCGCGTTATTACCCACGGCACAGGGATACAGCTCAGGGCACGTGTGTGGAGCTCGGAGCTGCAATCCATCAGTGCTTCTCAGCAGCTCAAGGAAAGCCTGCTGGATCTGAGGGATGTGGGGGCAAAAAAATCAGGAGAAATCTGTAACTCTTCAATTCAGGCTTAAAAGAGGAGGAGGAGATGTCTGGAGGAATGATACTCCAGCCTCTGATTTCAGTGACCTCTGAACTGGAGGTTTCAAAAAAGTCGAAACTTGGTTCTTTTACTGGTGTGTGGGATGGTGTGGTGGGTTTTCTATTAGTGGTGGTTTGTGTTTTTTGGTTTTTTTTGTTTAATACAGAAATCTGTATTCAGCAGCTGTTTTGTCCTCAGAAAAAGGAGAGAGTGTTATCCACTGGCCTGACAGGAAAGGTTTAGGCTGATACTCCAGGAATGCCTCTCTGCAAAGTGGCTCCTGACAGAAGGGATACAATCCCGTGGTGGGAAGCAGCCAGAAAGGCTCACAGAAAGAAAGGCAGCTTTTACCACGCTGTCCTGGACACCCTCCTTCCCCCTGTCACTGGTATGTCCCAGCCGTCGATGGCCTTGATCTTCCTGGAAGCAGCTACAGTGGGCCAGTAGCTGAGATTGTGAAAGTGCTGTGCAGTGTGTAAAGTGTGGAGGCTGGTGGCTGGATAAAGGCAGAGCAGTAATTTGTATTGTTGAATAAGATTTTTCTCATGTGTAAATTCCACATAGGATTAATAATCCAATAATTCATTAAAACCAGCCAATTACCTGCACCATTACCTGCACTTCTTTTCTCTCAGCCACCTGAGTGAGTGTCGTTTTCAGTGATTGTTGTTTACACGTCCATTCCAGAACTTGTGACGTATTCCTGAGAAGTTTCCCCTCGGTGTTTGAGGAGCATCAGGCAGCAGATGCAGCTGAGCTGCTCAGGTGCTGGGGCAGTGCTGGTGTTGCTTTGTGCTTCCAGAAGTGGCCCTGCCCAGCAGCAATCTCAGCTCTGCTCTGGGACACCCCTGCATTCCCTGCCTGGCCCTGTCCCCCGTGGTTGTGCAGGACATTCTGGGCTGGAGAGGTGGGACAGTCCTTCGATAAAAGCTCCTTCCTCTCTCTGCTCCAACACAGGAACTCTTTATTACCGCTGGACAGCTTTGTCATGCTTGTGTTTAGCAGGCAGCTCTATTTGTTTTTTATATGCAGCACTTAAGTTGTAGAAAAATAATTTTTTTTTCAGAGGTAGCTGTAAAATGGACAGGATTTCATGGGTTTATGGCTTTGTCTTCATTGTAGCTGTGCTGCCCTTCCCTCCTACATTTTATTATGTATGTGGGACTGAAATAGGCAGCACGTCTTTAAGGTTTTTAGCAAGAGCCAGTACTTTTGTCTTCGTTTATTAAGATTCCAGAAGACCTATTAAATGCTGTTCATTGATGGTAAAAAAATAGAATGTTGATATAAATGAAATTTTACTATTTCCTTGCATCATGAAGACATTTATTTCAATCTTTTTGCATGATACAGTTGTTTTATGTGCTGATCATTGTATTCCAAAGTGCTTTCTAAAGCAAATATACATTTAAAAGATAGCATGGTAAATTGCCTTTTTATTTACAAGTTCATATAAAAGGTATAATCCCCAATAAGTGCATTTCAGCCTATTTGCAGCTGTACAGCTCAGCTGGGTAAGCGGTATGAATTTACTGCTTTTATTGTGTGTGTAACTTCTGTGTTGTTCAGTAGCTGAACACAGAAGAATGGGAAATGACAGAATTCTGTTAGGAAGAGACTTGTGGGGGTCATCTGGCTGTAGGAAGAATCATCTGGAGATGGGGATTAGCAGAGTTAAGAAAGCTGTTCCAAAATTTGACTGCACCAGAGATGAAAGGCATTTTGTGGTGTAAGGAGATAGGGAATCAGAGTGGGAAGGAGCATGATGGATGGTCTGGAAAAGTGGAGGGGATTAATTCATAGAGGCTGGAGGAGCCAAATCCATGGAGGATACTGAAGATGTGAGAGGGATGATGGATTGCAATTTACTTTTGTCATTAATCTGTGGATGAAGTGATTGATTGAGGGAGACCCCTGCAACCAACCATGCAGTGGTGGCGTGGCAAATTTCAATACTCTTTGTTGGAGAAGGATTTTCCTCTCAGAGCTGCCCTGTGGAAAGGAATGGGATGATTTTTTTAGCAAGAAAATCAGTTTGTAATTCATTTTTAACTTTGTGGTGTCAGGTTAGTTGAAATGGGAAGCAAGTCCCAGATGCTTAAGAACTCTGGGCTGAGGTGTCTGCCAGCATCTCAGGAAGCGGAAAGGTTTTTTAAGTTTTATTTGTCACTTGCATGCAAACGGCTGAGATTTGATGGCAAACCTTGCCCAGAAGTTTTAATAAGCAGCATTTCCAGAGATGCTGTGGTTTTCAGAGCCTAGGGCACTTTGGGACTTTTGCTATTTGAACTTTTGCACAAATACACGTAGCTAAAACAACCCACTGCTTATCCATGTGATACGGACAGACTTTACAGATTCCACTGCTATGTTTGATTGAGATCCCAGCATTACTTGCTGCCTTTATTGCTGCAGTTAGCTGGAGACTGGGTCTGGTTTATGGAGACCTGAATTTAAATGTGCAGGTCATCTCATACTCACAGCAGAGTTTTAGAGTTGAAGTTCAACATAGGTTACACAGAGGTTGCAAAACATAATGAGCAACATTCTTGGGGTCCCCTCTTGATTACTAGAACAATGTGAACATTGTTTAAATATATGGCTGTGATTAAGTTTAGGAATTAAAATCTTAGTTTAGGCATAGTAGCTGCTTAAGCACCCCGGAGCCTGTCACTGCAAATAGGAACAGCGCCCTTTGAGAAAAGGAGCAGAAAGGCAAATGAATCCATATGCTTAAACACAGAGTTCAGGAGGTTATTTGAGCAAAAGAAATAGCTGTCAGAAACTGGAAATCCAACACTAGAGAATCCTAAAGACAGGGGCACAGACCAGAGTGGGCACTGTGAGAAGGAAACTGAAGCGACCGAAATGGAATTTGAAGAGCAAAGAGTCAAAGACATAAAAACAAACAACAAGAAATTCTTGTGGTGTATTAAAGACAGGAAGGGCTGTGGGAGGCTGGGCAGGTCCCCTGGGCACGTTGCCCTGTACCCTGGAGCTGTCAACTGCAGGGCTTCATCAGCTTTGTGGGAGGCAGCTGAGGGGAACTGCCGGGCCTGGGATTGCATCCATCTCCGCTTCTTCTCGTATGGCAGCTCCTTCATGACGACTGCCTTGTGTCCCAAAAGTCCATGCCATCCCATCCCAGTTAACCACAAGATCCAGAAATAATTCGTAAATATTCCCTGGATATTTCTGTGATATTTAAGCAGCTTTCAGTGAAATCAGATGTCAGATTTTGAGGAGCAGTGGGTGTACATGTTTGCATCCCTCAGGGGCCCACTGTAATACCAGGCTCAGGAAGATGGAGATGGATGTTTGGCTTGGCCCATGGGACAGACTGCTTGGCTTTTGTGCTCTGCCTGCATGGTGTGATCAGGATTGGGAAACAAACGCTCAGATATTGTAGAGGAATCTGTAATGCTCCTGAACCTGCTTTAAGAACCAGTATTGCCTAAAGTACATTAAACAACTTCAAACTTTATAAGGCTTGTAAATACTCATTTGTTCTGTCCTGTTCAGAGTCAGGTTAAGGGCTCTTATGAAATTCTCCTTTGCTGAGTGCTCTGCTTCCATCATTATGTTGAAATTCCCCAAGCAGCAAATCTCCTACACCTTGTCTCTGAAGAAGAGATTGAAAACCAGTCCTCAAGGTCATATCCTCTAAATTTGGAAACCCCTTCACCTGATGCGACTTTTTATTTTAATGGTTTGTGTCTCCTGCTCTGTGTGTGTTTGCTAAATTACGGTTTGGTGTGTTGTCTCTGGCTGTGCCTCACTAAATTACAGTGCAGGCTTTTCAGCATCGCTGAGTTCCCATTTCAGGGATGCTTTGACAATCTCTCAAACGGGGAAACTCTTGATTCTTGCAGAACTGCCCTTCATTAAGATGGGGGGAAAAAAGATCTAGGGTGTGGTATTGCAACAAGATGGAAGAAAATTTGCTAAAAAGATTGGTTCAAAGCTCTCCTGGCGAGGTTTAGGCTGGGCATTTGGAAGCGTTTCTTTACCAAAGAGGGGGCCAGACCCTGGAATGGGCGTCCTGGAGGGTGCTCGGTGCCCCAAGCCTGGCAGTGTTAGAAGGGGTGTTTGGGCAATCCTCATCATCAGGATTTAACCTGATCAGCCCTTAATTGCTCAGGCAGCTGGACTAGATGGGGTCATTGCAGGTCCCTTCTAACTGAAATATTTTATTCTATTCACAGGTTCATAACATTTCCCAGAATAGATTAATCAAGTCAACCTTTTTTTCATAATCTTGTCAAGAGTGTCATTATACAAGATTGATCTGAAAGACAGGAGAAAACTCTTCCACAAATTGACCTTTGTGGAGCAAGAAGGCAGGAGATTTGTCAGAGGAACAGAAATGGCCTTACAGAATTCAAATGATTTTGCGAAGTTTAAGGCCCCTTTTCACAAATCTGCTTTCTTGGCAGAAAACTTCAGTGAGCGCTGAAGTTCTGTGGGGATTTTGTGGATCAGGAACAGTACTGCAGAACTAAGATAAACTTCCTGTATGTCAAAATGCTTTTTTGAACTGGGTCTGAAATGCAGAAATGTGCTTTTCTTCAGGGCCCAGAATTTCTCAGGCGTTATCTGTTACCCTCTCATTTTTGCCCTAGCAGTAATTTCCTTTTTGGTTGGGTGGTTGTTCCTCTCTTGGTTTCTTTCAGTGCTTCTGAAGGGCTTGATCCCATTTACAGGGTTATACAGATAAAGTTTCATGCCAAAGGGTCTCTTTTAAAATAAGCAATCAGTTACAGGGCTTCAGAGAGTAGAACTTAAACAGTGGGAGGTGTCTATTAAATTGAAAGAGACAGAAAAAAAGTGGAGAATTTACTTGCTCATGAAAACAGCTGAATATTGAAATTTCTTCTGAAACAAAACCAACAAAATTGCTGTCAGAATATTTCCCAGTTATTCTCCCAGCACCACCACCTTTTTAAAGCTTCATGTTTACTTCTTAAATCTGGCTAGACTAGAAATGTGATACCTAAATGAACAAGGTACAAAAATTTATTTTTTATTGATTCCATGTGACCTTGAAATGAAGATAAGCATTTTAAGAAGATAAATCCTTCTTAAACCTTGCTTTCTAGTTAAACATCTCTTTGCTCCTCGTATTAAGTATTCTTAATATAGTATAAATTATGCAAATTTAGGACAGCACTCGGTGATTAAAATCAACTGAAGTAGGATAGAATAGCAAGTGACCATACTGTGGATCTTTCTGTCAAGAATTAACTTTTTTGTCTTAATGAGAGAATAAAAGTGGCTTTGGTGTGTTAAAAAATGTGCTGTTGAAAAGTCAGGACTGTGATGAGACTTTGAGAGACTTCTGGCTTGGCTGGGGCTTGGTACCATTTATGGTTCATAGTTGTGGTGCTTTAGTTCTGAATCTGTGTTTGCTGAACTTCCTCTGGAGCTCCAGAAAGGGAAGCTCTGGGTTGGGGTTCAGGAGGCCGTGATGTTCTATTGCTGCAGTCACCCTCAGTGCACTCCTTTGGGTTGGAATTCTGCTGGAGCACAACGGCTGATTTGCTTTCGTTACCACATTGATTTATCTGCAGCCTTTACTTTTCATTAAGTTGCTGAGGCAAAGATTGCAAAAAAACTTTAAACAGAACTATAAAAGCTGCAGGTATTCGAGAGGTTTTAACAATGGCGTATGGAAACTTCAGTGTGACAGATGTGATGGATGCTTTGGGCCTCGATTCCAAGTATAATATTTCAGCACTTGAGTTCCCATCACTAATGACCCGTGTTTAACCAAAAATCCGCAGTAATTCACAGAATAACCCCAAGCAACAGAGGAAGCAACGCAATGATTACTTTGATAATACAATGTGAGAAAGTAGGAGAAGAAAACGTATGCATTTCCACAAAAATCTGCCCTTGAACTCTTTTGTGATGCCAGTCCTGAGAGAACTGGCACGTGTAGTGGCTGAGCCACTATCCATCCTGTTCGAGAAGTCTTGGCAGCCTGGTAAAGTTCCCACTGACTGGAAAAGGAACAACTCTTCTTCAAAAAGGAAAAAAAAAGGAAGACCCAGGGAACTACAGGCAGTCATCTCACCTCAAAGTTAGGGGATGAATGTGCAAGCACGAGGTTGCCATTGTGCAGCTTCTTGAATATAAACAAATTCTGTGATCTTGTGAGCCCTGCTCGTCTCTAAAGGTGTCTGGGTGTGAGTGGCAATGTTGAAATACAGTGTCACAGTGGTTTTATTTTAATCAAGGGCTGTGCAATTTTCTGCACATAAGTTTCGTGTCTTTGGTCTTCATCAGTGTGACGGGGACCTGCCCTATGAAATGTCTGTAGTTGGTGAGATTGGAAAAAACTTATCTTTGTGTATGTTCTAAGGAAGGAATTTCAGGGGAAAAATAGGTGTTCTGATTTATTAGTGCTAACGGGTTTCACGTGCCTTCCCTTGGGAATAGCTGGAGCTGGTTCTCCACACACATCTGGTCAGCTATCAAATCCCCAGCATCTGTACTTCTGCCAGCTCTGACCCATGTGTTGAACACGTGCCAGGCATTTTATCTGAAGGAATTTGGAGGATAAATTGAGGGGAAACTATTCACCATAAAGAAATATGTGCTCTATTTTTATAGGATTATTTTAGCTATTGATCCACCTTTAATTTTTTCCATTGAGTGAGGTTTTGCAAGCATGTGAAATTTTAAAAAGCAACACCCTGAATATTTTCCTAAACTGACAGTGATTTGGATCCAGTCTCTGGTGAAATCAGTCATGGAAGTCTTGTCCACTGTTTTTCTTCAACAGTCTAGTCAAATTCTTTGTTTGGACTGGAACAAAAGTCCATGAACAAGGTCAAATTCTTCAAGCAAACATGTCCTTTCAATTACTTTACAGTGCTATGGTATCAAATATGTCTTCAGAATAATCTACGAGAGGACACAGCCAAAAATAGATGCTGCAGGAAAGGTTTCTGTTTTACAAGTGTTGCTTGCTGTGTCTTTTCTCCAAGGGCAATACCTCTGCCTTGAATCTGAGAGGAGGAAATGCTTTTTGGGGCACTGCTGAGGAGCCCAGTGGCCCACACATGAGCCACTGGCCTGTAGCTGCTCTGTGCCACCATGCCAAGGGGTGTTTCCAGCTCAGGTTTGGGTCAGGATACTTCATGCTGGTCTGTCACTGTATTTTGTGGATAGGACTTGTCCAAGGCCTGAAAAACACAAAAGCCACTGAATAAATTGTTTGCAGAAGATGAATTGGATGAAAGGCAGCCTCTGCACCAATCCTAGCTATGGTGATGCCTTGGAGTGGCTGCCTAGAACAGAGACCAGATGAGATTAAGAGATTAAAATGGGTATTTAGTGAAGGGCCTTCAATAGGGACACCTCGGGCAGTCAGAGCCCTCTCTGGGAGAAGCCACATCCAACATGGACCCTGGGTCATGAGTTTTCTACACTTTTATAAGTTTTAATCAATTTACATATCAGGGTTAATCCTCCAATTACAGCTTCAGGTAAGGAAGTAATCTACCCCACGTTCATCCCCCCTTTTAGAGGCTCAGTTTCCGTATTTCGGGGCCTGGAACAACAGGGTGTCCTTGAGTCCAGGCCTGTAGAGGATTTGCTGTGTCTGAACAGGATGGGAGAACAGGAGCTCACAGACTTTATGGAGTTTGAGAGCTACACACTAAAGCAGGGCAGGATCTGAAAAATAGAAAAGCTGAATCTTAAGGCATCAATGGGACTTTGATGTTTTCCTTAGTTTGCTTTCCAAGGCTTCCCAGTGTGGAGGAAGAAGGCTGGGGGAAGTTAGTGCTGGAAATGGGATCAGCGTTGCCAGTCCAGGAGTGGAGGAAGGCGCGGGGCGGTTCTGTGCCCGCGCGGTGGGGCAGCTGACGGGCAGTGCCACGTGCCCGTGCAGGCTGGGTGTCCTGGGGAGCCCAGCTCCTGTCCCGGGGCGGCTGAGGGATGTGCCCACCCACGCTCAGCGCTGGGCTCGGGCCAGCTGGCACGTCCAGGCTGCAGAGGCTTCACTGCTCATCACATGGGGCTGCATGATTGCTGTTCAAGTTGGTGATAAATGCAGATTCAATCCAGATTTTAAACGTTTCTTAGTCTTATTTGTGACCTTAGCTCTTTAACGGAACTTGGACATCATTTCTTGTATCTCTATGTTTGTACCTAAACAAAAAAGAAAAAAAAAACAACCCATGAAAAATAAGCCATCTCCCCCCCATATTTCATCTTTGTTAAGCTACTCCTGTCTCGTAGCTATTTTTTGCTTAGATTTTTAGAAACAGATTTTCATGGACCACCTAACTAATTCAGCTGGAAATCATGAAATAGTTCATGACCTTATGAAACAAACGTATTAGTTTTCCTTCTGCCAGTTGAACTCCTTAATCAGAGGGTCGAGAAAATTCTCTCCAGAGACCCCTGTCTGGTTGCTTTTCTGTTAATGGAAAGATTCCCAGAAGAATGAAAAGACTTCTGCATCTTCCTGCTTTCTCCTGATTAACTCGTAAGATGGATTTTTGGTTCTTTCTTCTGAACTACTGCAAGTCTTTTACTATTTTGTAGTTCCTTTCTCTATAGAATTTAATAAATCAGATATAGACAAATAAATATTTCAATTTCTTCTGTATCCCAGAGGTACTGGCCACTCTGAAATGTGTTTCTGCAGGAAACCTGAACGTGCAGTGCAGCAATGTTCCAGAGACAAGTTTCAGAGTGTCCTGGGTATCCTGGTCACATCTGGATTTTAAAGACAGGGTTTGTATTTTATATTTCTCCATAGGTAAATCCCAGTGCCTCGGGGATCACGGGTGCCACTGTGCAAGTCAAGCAGAGAGAGAAGTCTGTCTGTGGCGCTTTTGGCAGGCCTGGCTGGCGTGCTGGCCAAGCCCCGTGGTGTCCCTGTGCAGTGCCAGGGCTCAGAGAGAGACCACCAGCGTTCAATACCCTCTCTTTCTCCAGCCGTGGCATCTGCTCCCCCTGGTATTAGTACCTGGCACTGGGCACAGTTGGCACAGCTTTTACTTTCTCCATGGTTTTCAATTGCTGGAAGGCCACAGAAGCAATTTTTGGCCTTTTTTTTGCCTGTTATTTATTTGGATAGTCCCTCTCCTCACGCAATGTAAACCAGCAATATCAAGCAGCAGTATCTCTACACAGCCACATTTCACTCCTACGTTACCTCTGTCCACAGTTGCATTTTGGATTTTCTGGCCACAGTCCACTTGCTTGCTCTTGAATATTTGTGTGTATGTCTTACACATGTTGGCATTTAAAGGTTGTCCTTACCCTTACCTAGGCACAGGTTCCAGTTAAGAGGATTTTTTGCTCCATAAAGGCCCAGAGCATTTGGAGTGCCACGATAAAGGATGTGCTGCCTCAGGCACTCCAGGCAGCCCACACAGCAGTTGTCAATGTGCAGTGATGCTCCCACAAGTCTGGTTTAGTTCTGGAAACAACACTATTGATAGTTAATTATTCATTCAAAAAGTCCTTGTGGTAAGAGTAGTTTGGGAAGTCCAAGGAAAAGTGACACCCTTTTGTTCTGTCCGTTCTGTGAGAAGAGGTGACCTGAAAGTCCTAATCCTAGAGACTGCAGTAAGGGCATTTTCTTCACTTATCAACTAGCCCCGTGCTGGCATGTGTAGTGCAGTGATTCACAGCTCTGAAAAGCTGCTTAACACGTGGAAAAGTAATTGCTCTGGAAGCCCAGGAAGAACAGGGAACTGCTTTTGCGCCGTCTCCCAGGGACAGCGGCATTTTTGAAGGCCAGTGTGTGGCACGTGTTGTCCCCAGGAGCGGTGTCAGCCCTCAGCTCATCACCGGGGCAGACGACCCCATGAGCTTTGAGCAATGCACAGTTACAGCTGAGGAACCAAACCGTGGCATACTGAAAACAGGAACAAAAAGTTGCAGGCCTGTGGCACTGGAGGTTCTGCTCATTCAAAGGAACCACAGCCACAGGTACCAGGGATTTGCTCCAGAGAGACGAAAGTGAGGGCATTTTTTAGAGCCAATATTCATCCTGTCTAGGGCCATGCAAGTCTTGGATTGTTAGGCCAACAGATTTTTTAGGGCTGTGTTTTTATAACAATGTTCAAATACATAAAAAATCCAAACCCACGCCACTCCACAGCAAGACCCTTACTTGAAAAGACACCAAGGGTTTGCCTCATCTCCTGAAGTGATGATCCATGGTTCATTTGTAAGAAAATACTGTTCAAGCTGGTTTTTTTTTACCAGAAAACTTTATTTTACAAGGAAAAAATGTTGTCTTCTCAGTTCACTGTGCATCCTTGCAACACAGGGTTTTAGTCTGAAAAAATAAAACCGGATGCTTTTTTTAATGTGGCAAAAACTATGTTCATTAGACTAATTAGATCAGCCCTAATTTAAGCAATGTAGACTGTTCCCATGGGTCTGTCTTGAAAGAAACGTTGATGGTTACAGAGTTGTCATTCAAAGCTATTTTGCAAGTGCTTTGTGCTGTAATCCATCCTGGGAATTTTGTGCTGCTTGCTGTGGCTTCCAGTCACCACTGTCCGTGTGAGTGACTGATCAAATAAATTGGATAACTCTGTTTCTGCTCCAGTGGCTGCTGAACCTCCAAATAACTTCAGATGGTTACAGAAATGTGACGAGCTGGCTACCTACAGATACACAACTGCTTGTGGGTTTCCCCTCATAGGTGGTGAGAAGTTTTTTTTATAAATTACTTGTCCTTGCAAGGCAACTGAAGGGCGCAGACGATGTTGTTGGAGCACAGCCGTAGTTCTTTCTTCAGTTATCTTGCTCCAAATCCTGTTAAAGCTGTGAATTGATATTATTAAGTAACAGCTGACAGGTTTGAACTTGGCAGATAAGAATTATCTGAATCATCCTTTGGAGTTGTGTCAGGACGGGAGGGGAGTAAGAGCGATAGCCACGGCTTTGTGCCACATCCAGCCGTGCTGCTCAGGGCTTTTGCTGCTCTTCTCCATCACCTCACCATGGTGCTGCTGGGTGTCCGTGAGCCTGCTGCTGCACAAAGAGTCCCAGAGAACTCCTTGCTTTATTTATCTGTCAGCAGAAGCCCAGCAGTGTCATAAGAGGTTAATTCCACATCTGCTCTCCAGCTTTCTGCCAGCCAGCTGACTCGGTTTTACTTGAGACTGCTCACTTGAAAAAAAGAAGAGTAATTGTACCCTATAATTACAGTGTATAAAATAATGTACAACTGTACTGAAATCAGGTATACAGGAATAATAAACAGCTAAATTTAATTACCAGCTCATTCATTGTATTCACAAAAAAGTCTGAAGGTGAAATATGTAGTGAACAGCCAAAGTCAAGCCAGCAAACTGTAACTGAGTCTTTGAAGTGTAACAACTTAATTATTTTCTGTAAACTCTTCTATGTAGTGTTTCCTTTAAAAAGGGCAGTTTTGGTTAGGGGCAGCAGAGTGCAGAGCTGTCTCTAGTCTGTTTTTTGGCCAATACTTTTGCAGTTAGTTTTAGCTTGTTAAGCACTGCTGGTTTGTGAATGATGAAGCCAAGGCCATTAAGTGTGTAGAATATATGCACTCCGATTTCCACTTCCAGCAATCTGGATCTATTCCCCAGCACAGTCTACAGAAACCATTACTTGTGATTTCATGGCAAACTGACCAGAGCAGAACAAAAGATTGTATTTATTGCTGGCCCATTCTGGTGTTATTAAGGCATCTCCTGGGCTTGTGCATCTCCTGCCTGCTTTCCCTTTGCCTCAGCAGCCTCTGAAGCAGTCAGCCTGTTTTTAAACCTCGTGGTATTTCTATTATCAATAGAATCTTTGGTAGAAATACCAAAGCTAATGTCTATCAATGTCACCAAAATGAGCTTTATATTCACCCCCTTTCTCCCTGTATAAGAGTGTATAATAAAGAAACTGCTTACAAAAAAGTAGAAGAAGAAATAGTAATAAAAGAAAGTGTCCTGTAGGACTGTGTGATTGAGCAAAGGCTGTGGGTTTGCTGGCAGGGGCAGCAGTCTCAGGGGGGGTGGTTGTTTCCTGTATAATTGCAAAGCTGTGCCAAGGCTGCCAGCATAGGCTTGTGCATATAAAACAATCAGCAAGACAAATTTCCATCCCAAGATAGAAGTTATCAGATGGTCCTTCACTGGTGGCTGTTTCCTGTTGCTGCTATTGGAAGTCAGCCTTCCAGCAGAACATTTGGAAATGGGTTTTCCCAAGTGCCATGGCTTTGCCCACATTCCCAGATTCCAGTAGTGTGCCAGCTGCGCTGCCACTCCCATTGCACGAGGCTTTCTCGTGTCCAGTGTGTCCTGTGGCAAACCACTGTCCCAGCTCCCAGCACTGGAGGCAAGGCCAGGAAGGAAAGTGGTTTATGCTCCTGGAGTCTCACTTCTGGAACTTTTTAAAGCCCTTACAACTTTTTCTCAGTTTCTTAAAGTTAGAAACAATCTTGGATTACACTTGGAATTGAGCACAGAATTAAAGGATGGTAGTGGTAACTTGTAAATAATTCTACTTGTTGCTTTCTGGTTAATCAGTGATGTCCATGGCTGTTGGGTCTGAACAGAGAAGGAGGCACAGACTTCTTTCCGGCTTGGGCAGAAGTTTCTATCAGCAGGTAAATGACAGGATGTTCATCTGATGTTGTCAGTGCAGACAAGCTCATGGGGACACTGTTAAATAAAGACCTTGCCCCTCTGCTCAGTAATGGAAAGCTGCTTTTTCCCATCTAGTCTATATTCTGAAGGACTGATGAACTCTAAAGACTGTCAAGGTGAGCAAATTCAAACTTCTTTTTGCCCCCCCTCTTTCCAAAACTGACTTGACTTTCTTTCTTCTGAAACTGTTTGCACCCTGCCTTGTTAAAAGCAGCTACAGGAGGTGAGTAGGAAGCAAGAGATGCTTCTGCTTGTCCCAGATGCTGAGCACTTCAGGGTTTTCTCGGGCCCAGAATGGTTTTGGAGCAAGGTTGCAAGGTTTCCTGCAGGTGTTGATGTGTCAGCCAGGATATGCTGGACATCCTACTCTCATCAGACATGTTAATTAACATGTTACTTCTCATCAGCTTTATCAAGAGCAACTGTGTTTGTGTGTGGAAGACTGCCACTCTAAAACCACTGAGGCACACGGGAAAGTAGGGTGTTAATAAAGAGCTTTGGCCCTGTGTTCTGCAGAAGGGTAAATAAGGAGGATAAGGAGGAAACTTGCAATGCTTGGAAATTTTGCTACTAGCAGAACGTCACAGAACTGAAATTAAACTGAAAGTTCCATGAAGTTGTTCACAAAGCAGTTGAATGAATGAATGGATTTTGGGTTCTGTCTTCGCAAACATGAAACAATTTCCTTTGCACTTACATTCTTTTCTAAAGTAATCTTAAAAAAAACAAACCTGACCACTTGTTCATCTTGTTTAATGAGTGCTTTTTAAGCACTCTTTGTTCATATTCTTTTAAACATGGTTAGAGATCACTTTACACCCAAACAGCAGAGCTCTGAATTTTATCATTTGCGTGTCATGTAGATGTGTGTCTGGGTGTGATTTTTGTGCTTTGTACATTGTTCTCCCCGGATCACATTGCAAACAGTCTGTACTTAAATTCTACTGCTGCAAAATATTAATATGCTATCCTTTATTTTGGCAAGCCATAAAGATGCAGAAATCTTAATGGACGTGAAAGCATGAAAAGGAAGCCATTGTTCAACAGAGTGTAGCTTTCATTCATTCTGTAACTCTGTAATAAATGCAAGATGTTGAAAGGAAAGGAGCCAAATATTAGTGTGGTCCTAAGAGACCAAACAAATAATGGAGCTACTTAAATTTGGCATTCTTCTTTCGTGATTACAGTCAAATCTAAAACGTACACATGTATTTCTGTATAGATTCTCTATAGATTGTTTTGGAGTTTCAGCGTTGTTAAATTTTTTGTGATGTTTATAATATAATGGTTTCCTTTTTTTTTTTTTTAAGGAGTTAATGGATTTTTTAAATACAAGTCCAGCAGGCAGTCAGTTACTGCAGTGTGAGGAATCCCTGATGTAGTGCAGAGCTGCTGCATTGGCAGGGTGCTCTTCCCTGGTCAGTTCTGTGGGCAAGGTGCCAGCTTGGAGGGGCACACAGAAGTCTGGTGACAGTGGCAGAAACTTCCCTTTCACACAGGAGTGTCGTGGTTTGCTCTGAGTTTTAGCACTCTGGTTTTTGAAGGCTTTGGGGTTCAGTATCTGGGCCTCAGCTACTCTGGGGCAGAAATGATCCTCCGTGAGCAGAGGTTTAGGTTGACATTGTTTTGGTAAAATTGTTTCCATGCCAATACTGCTGTGTTGGACCTGTGGAAAGAAAATAATGTGGGCTTGGGCTGATTCATAATCCAGCAAGTTGGAAGTTTCTTAACCTTGCCTAATGCTCTCCATCTGAACCCCACAGCTGCTTATGGAGTAAGGATCTCAACAGCTTGTGGAGGTCTTGTAGGAGAGAGGGGAGCAAATGAACCTACTCTGAGCATGGCTATCATGTGTCAGTCCAGATTTCCTTGGAAAACTCCTCTCCATGTGTGTTCCCTGACCACATCTCCTGCCTTCCATGCACTGTAAGAAATCCAGGGCTCAGGACATGAAGGCAACCCTGAATGCAGGCACTCACACCACCACGTGTACACCCACTCTGTGCACTTCACTGAATCCTCTGCTCGTGTCTTTGCTTGAGCTGTTGTTGCTGTTTGTCTCGGAGCCTGGCAAAATAAACACACCCAGAAAGATTTTTGTGGCAGAAGGAGTGGCAAAATGATGTGTGGTACTTCTGCATCTTTGGTTCTTGTCTGGATGCTGAGGCTGCAGAAGAGGTGGTGGCCTCGACACAAACTTGGAGAGCTGTTGCACTTGACTGGACTAAAAGAGAAGTGGCAGCAGTTTAAAAACTCAAGCAGCTATTCCTCCTGAAGGGAGGTTGTGCAAATTGGTGAAAGCAATGTTTATGTGATGTGAGAAACTTAATATCTACCTGTTTTTCCCCAAATAGATGCCCAGGTGGTCGAAAAATAGAGGAGATATTTGGAAAATACTGGTACACCAGCACTGGGCAGATTGACACATTCCTCTTACATCTGTGTCCCCTGTAGCACTATTCTTCAGCAGAAACACTTCCATTCTTGCAGCATTTTGTGACATGCAGTGGGTTTCAATCGGGATTAAATGCCTCTGAAGAAGTCAGCAGTGTTACAGTGCAAAAGCTGGTGTGAGATCAGTCAGGAATCCTTTGTGGTTCTCGCTGCATGAGGCATTCGAGGTGCAGCTGCTGGCTGAGGAGAGGGAGAACATCCTCTGTTCAGGGTGGGTGTGTTTCTGTCAGAAGGGAGCTCCTGCTCCAGACCAGGCTGTGCCACGCTCGGGATGAATGTGCACGAATGCTGGACATGCAAAGCAATGTTTTCCATCTGTGTGTGTCAGACTGAGAATAACCCAGTTTTAGTGGGTGTGAGGGCTGGAGGCCCAGCACGTGGACTGGTTTGGCTGCTTGGCCTGGCAGGCTCGGGGCTGCCGCTGGAGCAGCAAACTCAGCGTGGCTTCTTGTCTCCAGGAGCTCATTCTGTAACCCCAGCAGTTCAGAGGGGACCTTTCCCGAGCTGAGCTGTGTTTGATCAGCTGTGTTTGAGTGTCCAGGCACACCAGTGCTGGAGTCGAGGGTTCGCTGAGCATGTGATGCACGGTTTGAACAAAACTCTCCCCGTGGATGGTGGTGCTGCCTGACTTTCATTAAGTCATCACCAGTGTATGTTCAAAATTTAAAACTGACTGTATTTTCACTTTTCCTGTAGTCTTGAATCAAAACTGGGCTTCTCAGGAACATGAGAACAAAGCTTGTTTTCCACCTTCCTGTTTAATACAAGTGGAAGACAGAAAACCTTCAAATGCTTTCATCAAATGTTGGATTATTTTGGTGAGGGCTTATTTCTGTTCAGAATTGATATATTTGCAATATATTCTGTGCTGCTGGTAGGGCTGTGTTGAAGCCAAAGGCAGTGAAAGATGATCAAATAATTCTCCCAGCGAATCTTTAGGCTTAGAATTCAGCTTTCTGTGAGTTCATAACTGTCTGAAGTTTGCTGTATTTGACAGCATAGATGAGAAGCTGGTCTTGCAGATAGTGGTAAACCTTCCTTGGGGTTTAGAAACTTTGCACAAAGTACCACACAAAGTGCTCTAAAAGCATGTAATTAATCACTTCAGCAGCTCCTGCTCTGTACGGCCACAACTCAAGCTGTCCATTGTTGCCACATCATTTGACTGCATGAAGCCCCGTTATTTCTGATTTAAAGGCCTAAGAACAGTAATTTGATTGTCTCAAACATCACTTAATGCCTTAGCAATGAAAAAAGACCTACATATTTCCTTCTGAAATGTAATTGCCTGCAGGCATGAGTCACTTTTTCTGTCTGACCAGTGGTGATAAGGAAGCACATGATACCTTACAGGGCTTTGCAGCACATCTGTAATCACCAGCAATGTTTTTGTGCCATGTTTTTGGTGTTAGGGCATTTTTGCAGGAGGAATGAAGCCACATGTCATCACAATTTTCCCTTATGCAATGAAAAATAAATGTCATTATTGCATATCATGATTTCATACTTGTTTCCTAATAATGCAGAATTTTATTTAATTGAATGCAGAATTTTCACAGTTCAGAGGTTTGAAAATAAAATGCTATGTGGTTTCTAGCCTACAACCTAATATCCCAGCAATCTGCTGAAATCGCTTTTTTTTGGGATGTATGTTGTCAGTGGATGTTTTGCTCTTATGTTGCACTGGGGCTTTTATTTCTCAGGAAAATAAGGACACTAGCAAAATTCATGAATGAATTTCATGTAGTTTTCAGGTAAGGAGAGTGATGCCTGCAGTTCTGCCTTTATGGATATGGAAGGTAAAGGAAGAGTGTGAGATTGATTGATGGCGTTGTGGGTGACAGCCCCTGCTCCCATAATTTATTGGTCAGCTGAACATCTGTAAGGGAGTATGCCTAGGGAGGAAACTTAAACACCTGTTTTCATGTTTTGAATATTTCTGTTGAGTTGTTAGTATGATAAAAATGATGGTTTTGTTTCCTTTAGAAATAAAGATAAACACATAGGGGTGATGTGGCAAACAAAAAACCCTTTTAATAGCGTGCAGCAGCACACGACAGCCTGCACTGCAGTTTAGGTTGTGTCAAGATTTCTATCTTGAGTCCAATTTTCAGAATTGTTGTCAGCTCTGAAAGTCTGCTTTCGCGTGAAACTTGGCAAGGTGTTTCTGTGCCAAGAACATACTGTTGTCCTTTTCAGCCGAAGTGTATCTGGTTTCTTAATTTCTAGGATTTTAGAAGCACTTCCAAGGCATCAGTTGCTGTAATAGCGGTGGGAGTGCTGGAGTGGTTTTTCTGGCAGGAGGCTGCAGCGTGTGTGTCAAAGCCCCGCTGCTGTAAGGTGCAGGGAGATGTGCTGTGTGCTCTGTGCAGTTCCAGCACACTTTGGGCTGAAGGGGACTGTGATGCTCATCATAGCCAGCGAGTCAGCTGCCCAGGGAGCTGTCCTGGGGAAGGCACCGTGCAGGCTTTGCTGCAGAACTTCTCCAGTGTGTGCTGATCTCGAGTTCTGTGCTGCATCTGCTCCTTGGTGGGGCTGATCTCTGAGCAGCTTCGGGCTCTGCTGCAGAGCAGGAATTGCCCAGCAATGTTCCCATGGATGTAGAGCAGGATTAGACCAAAACCCTGTTGTCTGGCCAGTCCTCAGGAGGGATTGAGTGACAGCTCTGCTGCCTTGACTGGAACTCCTTGCTGCCCAGAGGAGTGCAAGAATGATTTATGTCAGAGGCTTTTTGTTGGAGAGCTTCCAAAGAATGCAGTGGGAATGGTGTGGATTACTGTCTTCTGTGTCATTAAAAACAATCTGGGAAACTGATCCCTTCCTTGCCCTGTCCATGAATTCTAGCACCCCAATCAGTGGTTTGGGTGTATAATACTTGCCATGTGCCATTTGAAATGTGTTAACTGTGGAAGTCCTTAAATATTGTTTTTTCTTAGGCCACTCAGAAATGGTGTAGTTAAAGGAGATAATGTTTTCCTGATTTGTTTATTTCACTTTGGTTTTGGGTCATAATGGACGTGATGTCAAATCCTCCCCAGCCACTGGCTGGTGTCCAGACCTGGCTGTTATTAGTGGGGAGCAAACTTACTCACACAGCATCTTTTCCTTCATCCTGGAGTTGTACTTTGCAAGAAGTGCCTACTCAAGAACTGTGAAACAAAAGCTTCAGCTTCTGTTTGTATTCACTTCTGTCACAGTTGAGCTGAGGGATGCTTTGGAATCGTACCCAGCTGAACTGCCCAAATGCTGAGCTCCAAAAACCATCCTACGCAGCCCTGGCCTGTGCTCGCTGGGGTCTAGGTGAGTCCTTCATGGACTGTTAAGTGTGGATCAGGGTCTGGCTAGGGAGAACAGAGTCATCTTTTTGGGGAAAACAATTGTGTGTTACGGTTTGCCTTTATTACGCACGGGCAATACTTAGGGGTCTCTTCAATCTCATCACTGCTGAAAGCTGTATTGCCTATTGCTGCATTCACATTGCAGATTTCATGTGACTGTTGATGTTCCTGCTCAGGGCAATGTTAGTCCTGTGACTGAGATGCCAGGTGCCTGCCATTAACCTCGAGTTCTTTCTCTCCCCTGCCCCTTTTTTAGAGGCCTTTGAGTCTTTGCTTCGCTTTGCTGAAAACCGCACAAGTTCCCTGTTTGAGACAGCTTACAGACCTATGGCAAAAGAAGCAGCAGAGCCGGTTAAGGAGCTTTTTACAGACATCTCTCTCTACATTCTGGGTGCAGAGACCACAGTGGAAAGCGCGGTGCTGCGGTTCTTTGACAGTCTCTTTCCTCTGGTGTACAGCCGGCTAATAAACCCAGGAATTACAGATCTGTCAGAGGACTATACAGAGTGTCTGCGGCTTACAAGGCAAGACATAAATCCTTTTGGACACTATTCTAAAAACATGGTTACAGAGCTGTCAAAATCTCTTTGGGCCAGCAGGATGCTGAGCCAGGCCCTGAGCCTGGGCATTGAAGTGATAAATACCACGGAGCACGCGGCTCTGACCAAGGAGTGCAGCCGAGCCCTGGTGAGGATGCAGTACTGCCCGCACTGCCAGGGCCTGACGCTCATCCGGCCCTGCGTGGGCTACTGCCTCAATGTCATGAGGGGCTGCCTGGCCAGCGTGTCGGAGCTGGACACGCAGTGGAGGGAGTTCATCGCCACGCTGGAGTACCTGACGGGTGAAATGGCTGCCTCACACGACCTGGAAGTGGCACTGGCGGGGATGTGGAACTCCATCAATGAGGCCATCCTGCACGCGCAGCTGAACGGCCCGCAGCTCTCCGCCACGGTGAGTGCCCTCTGATTGTCTGCTACTCCATTTATCAATGTCCTCGTTTGGTGGATGAATGTTTAAACAAGTTGGTGTTGTCTTTGCATCAGTTTTTAGTCTTCAGCTAGATCCATGTTTAATAATCCATGCAAATATTGCACACAATTATGATGGGGTTCAGTAGATTCTGCTTTGAAATGAAAGGGTTGGGGGGATTTTTTTCTTTAGAAGCAACCCTGTAAAGCAGACACCTCTGCCTTGTCTGCACGGTTTTCTAAACAAAAATCTGGGGTCTTTGATACTCGATATCAATCATGTTACCCTGGCATGTAACTGTAGCTTGTGGGGACGTTCCACAGGATTTGGTATAAGGGGCTAAAAGCGCAAGCTTTTAAATAAAGGGAAAAAAAATCAACTTTCACAATTTTACAGTCCCTTTACTTTTGGGTTGACTGAGATATCAGGAAGGTAGTACAGGTCTATAATAAGTACACCTATCACACAGAAACTGGGAGAAGAGCATGAAAAAAAATCAAACTTATTTGGCAGCATTTACATAAGTAAAGGATAAAAATACACTTGAAGTGGAAACGGCTTTGTGAGTGGTGTAGATTAAGGAGGAAAGAACTAGGATGGTAGAACTGTCACATAAATAATAGCAGCTTATGACTGGCAGGTGTTCTCTCAAGGTGTTGAAAATTAGACAAGAAATTACTGAAATGACTAATGATGCTGCTGACTACATCTGTATGAAATAACACAACTGACAGTGGAAAAAATGGAGCAGAGTGGCCTTATGTAGGGTATAAAGACTAATCTAAAAAATGCAGCTGGATCTGCATATCTTGAAAGTAAAGGAATTCTTGGAAAGAAAAAATGAGCAGGAAATACACAAATTTAAGTATGTGATTTCTATGTAGAACTTCGGCGTAAGAGGAGAGTGTAAGAATGTAAGAGAAGTAGTCTAGAAAGAAGCTGGGCCAGAGTCACTTCTAAAGTAAGGAAGTGTTTTTTATAGGAGAAAAATGCTTCTGTGTCTGCAACCTTCCAAAATCCCTGATATTGCAGCACCCTTCACTGTAGAACACCTGAATGAGCCAGGCTTAGTCAGTGTAATAAGTAAATTATAAAAAACCCTAACCACTTATTGTAATATGATAAAATGTCACTTGGTGTTTCTAGTTAAAACTCAGTTCCTATTGCCTCAGTTTCCCTTGCCTTTTCATGAATGACAAATTTGCTAGTTCACCTGACATCCAAAGATAAACATGAAAAAATCTCTGTAAAAGATTCATCCAGGTTTTTGAGGGGTGCATAGTGGGCACTGCAGCCTGCATGTGCTGAAGTCTTGGCGGTGGTGTCACAATGTGCCCCGTGGGGCAGCGTTAAACTCAGAACACGCCATGGACAATGTTCCTGCATCTGCCCCTGGCTGCACTCAGAAATAGTTTTTATCTGAATCTAGAAGGGAACCAGAAATCCAAGTACACTGTTGCTGCATGTTGGTTTTATCTGACTGTAGCTGGATACCTCTTCCATGGTTGTAGAGCTTCATTGCTGATTACTAGGAGGAAATGCTAAAGCATAACTACATTGCACTTATCGGCCTCATCATTAACATGCACTTGCTTAGCTTACTGAGGGGTAAAATTCATGATCCAGGTGAATGCTGGATAATTATGGATGAGCTCAATGAGTGTATTGCATTTGGGTGATTTTAAAGTAGAATTGTCTCTAAAGTGTCTTTCAGGCTCAGAATTCTCTTTAAAGATTATTCAAATAATTTTATTTGCAGCCTTCTTAGTTCCCTAGCAGCACCTTTAAACACTTTCCTTCTTCCATTTGGAATAAGTTCAGAAAATGCTGTTGTGTTTGAAATTCCATTAATTCTTTTTTCCCTGAAGTTTTCTTTGCTTTCTCTCTCTGGCAGAATCTCCATGTGCAGAAGGAGGCTGTGTGTTGTTCTGGGGGCTGCTCAGTAGGATAGCAGAGGATGTTTTCTGTTTGAAAATGAAAACTGTGTCTCAGTGTGTGTTACCCTCGCTCCTTGCAGTTGTCTGCAGAGTAGGATTGTATCTGGAAGACAGAGCACGTTTCACTGTTTGAACGAGCGTTAATCTGATACCGGTTTACAATTTTCCCAATTAGTTACAGAGGATAACCATTATTTAGAAAATTGAGCCTAATTAAGCTGTGTTTTCTTCTCTGAAGAAGCGGAAAGGAGTTCAATGCTCAGGTTCAGGGTTTCCTGCTGGAGATGGCTCCTGGGACTCCAGGCTGTAGTTCTCAATTACACCAGGGCTGTTTGATTTGTGCCCAGTGTATTTACTGTTGGTTTTACTTACGGGTCCCCTTTTTTCCCCCCAGAAGAGATACATTCTCTTTCCCTGAGTATTTGGAGACCTTTCTCTGCTCTTGCAGTGTGCTCCCCAGCTTCTGCAAAAGTGGAAATGTTCAACTTAGGTGCAGTTTCCATTACAAATGCAGTAATTGGTTTCATTCAATTATAATGGAAAACTCATCCAGGAAAGCAGAGCACTCCTAGTAATCTTCATTTATCCCGAGGCAGCCTTAATTAATGTGCCTGCCCTTTTAGGAAACATTTTACATTTTTAATAGACAATATGGCTAAAAATTAGGGTTCTTTTTTTCCTGTTGTTGCCTGCCTGGATGATAATGAATAATGGAAAGTTAGATTATGTTTTCTTTAAAATGGGGAAGGGGTGAAATAAACCAATAAAGTACTTAGGAGACTTTGCTCAAATGAGGTGCAGTCAATTGATATTAAATCTAAAAATAAAAATCCTATTTGTATGAGGAGAGCATAGCTTGAGGAGAGTGGCCTCTGCTGATCTCGTCCATTACAGCCAAGAGAATTACCTGATTTGCTGGGATAGCGAGTGTGAAGGGTCACCTTTAAGATATTGGTAATCTCTCCTCAGATTCCTGGGGACTGTGCTGTGCCATTTGTTCAATGATGCTGGCGTGCATCCAGCTTACTTAACCTAATGCAGGCCAGCCCGGGTCTGCAGCACCAGCAATCATCATCATTGCTTTCTTCTGCTCAATCTAATTGTCTTTGCTCCTGGTAGAAGCCCTGACTGCCTCATGGTGCCAGCTACACACACCAGCTTGGTTTGCCCTTCCTTATCATTTTCCTCTTTGTTTATTTCTTTTTCTGTCTTTGTGTTTTAAAGCTGGACTCCTTTTTCACGTGTTCAGTTGCTGTACTGCCATACAAACTCTGTATTTATGCATCATTCCTGATGTTAATTTTATTTTTATTCAAAGTGGAAGTAAACGACCCTCAACTAAAGTGCAGAGAGGAGCAGGAGGAGAGGCAGTTCTGAAATGCATGTGGCACTTCAGGCAGGGGTATCAGTAGTGGGGGTAAGAAACACTGTCACTCCTGCACTCCCTGGAGCCAAATCCCAGCGAGGTGTTCCCATTGCTTGTGCAGCTCCAGCAGGTCGTGTATGGGGATGGGTGTTGGAAACAGAATGAGAGGCAGGGAAGATTTCTGTTGGATCAGAAAAGGCTGGAATCTGACCAGTCCCACCAGCTACGAGTCTGCACCTCCCCTGATACACAGGACATGGCTTCAGTTGTGGTCTTCAGTGAGGCTTGGCCATCCTGCCCCACAGAGGCAAAGCTGCTTCTGCCGGGCACCCGTGATCTGTGGGACAGGCTCCTGCTGATTGCTGCCCTGCTCAGGCACAGATTTCCTTCAGCTTTGCCATTTCATGGTTACAGAGATTCCCCTCTCCTGTGTGTGGAACAGAATCCCTCTGCCTGCCTGCCCCCGTGGTGGGAAATGCGGAGGGATGAGTGTCAGCAGAATATTTGCAATGTGGGAAGGCACGTCTTTCTCTCTGCTCTGGCTGCGAGAAGTTCACAAGCATAAAGTGTTTGTTGCTAATGCTGTAACGGCTGAAAACAGCATTAAATGAGGAGAATGTAAAAAGCCACAGAGCTGCTATTTTTAGAATGGATAACTGTTAGACAAGAGCAAAGTCCAACATATTGTGTTTTGTGATTATAGGAGTAATAAAAGCAAAAGCTAATAAAAGGCTTGATAGGGATTATAAAACCAAGATATGATCAGAGATTAAGCATTAGGAGAAAGCAGAAAGATCTGCCTTGAGGCAGTTAATTTCTTGGAGACAAGCTCACCAATTAATGTGATAAAAGTGATATAAAAAAGTGATAGGAGAATAAACTTTGGGAAGCGGAGTAGATAGAGGCAGGAGAAATACAGGACAGGAGGGATGTTTAAGATGCAGGATGCTCGGAATTGCAGGAGTGTCAGGAAGCACAGAAATAGAGATTGTCATCAAAATCAATGACAGCCTTTCTACAAGTTGTGAAGACGTCGAGGAGAAGGGTGGATAATATTGAGAAAAGATGCACTAAATACCATTTGTGCTTTGAAGGGACTGGTTTCAGGTTGTAATGAGAGACTCTGATGCCTATTTTCAGCAGATCATTTGAGTGTTGTTTCCTAAACGTTTGTGTAGCTCAGAAGAGATGCCAGAAAGGCATGAGAGGGTGAAAGCTCCTAGCAAGGACTGTTGTCCTCGCTGACTGAGGAAATACAGACAAAGGTGTTGGGCTTTCCATGCCTGTCCAACCACTTCTGCTGTGGTCCTTTGCAATTAGGGATGTCATTGGGACCTGGGAGGCAAATAACACAGAATTATCAGCAAATTAGAACTTAGAGGAGTCAAAAAAAAAAAAGAACAGAAAATACATATATATAGATGGTTGTTCGGGTGGCTGGTTGATCAATCTCCTCCCATCAGTGGGTTTAAATGCTGCATTTAACCAGAACAGATGATCAGTGCTGAGAAGCAGCCCGTAGTACCTTTGGATTGAACAAGCAAACTGTGTTGGTATTTCCTAGATTCAGTTTGAGGTTAGAAGGGGGATCTGCCTGGGAAAGAACATCCTTGGGGTATCCTGGAATGCCTGCGCTCCTGCAGCGGGCTGGAGCCAGAACTTACAGGGGAGGGGCCTTTGGGGAAAACAAGTATAAAAATCTTACTGTAAATTTTCTGGTAGGAATTCTACAGTGTATGGAAGGCTGACAGAAAATAACTCAGGTGTCTTAAATTATTAGGAATGCAGGGAAAAAAAAGCGCTGAACGATAAAAGACCCGAGATCTGTTAAACGGTCACCTTTAGGCAAAGAAAAGCTTTGAGAAGAGAGTGCCAAATTTGCAGCAGGGGGAGATTGATGCATAGTAACCTTACAAATTTGAAAAGGAAGTGGCAGTACTATGAACAAAACAACTTTGTGCTGAGTGAGTTCACAGCAACAAAGAGTTTCTGCCAGCCAGTAATGAACTACTTGATTAATGACATTGAATGGTATCATAAAACACTCCTGGAGACTTTGGAGAACACTCAAAGCTGAACTCAGGTGCTTCCTTCCTGCAAGTTTTCCGATTCAAATGATCAACACCAGCTGTCAATAAGTATAAAAACTGTACTTAGCAGAGGTTAAAGCACTGTGTTCAATTCCTCGTGGTTAGATTGCAGAAAACAACTGTAAAAATGGACAGGGAAAGTTATGTTCGTGCAATATTTGCACTAGAAATGTTACTTTAAATGATATTTTGATTTTTCTAAGCACTTAGCAGGAAATCTTCTCTGAAAACAGAAACTGGAGGAGCCCTCAGCTGTGATGAAGTTTCTGTTAAAGATCTCCAAGCAGCCCTGTCTGGTCCCTCAGCACTTCTTGCAGCTCTTTTATATCTGGTTCTCGTGAACCCAGGTTATGTGAACGTGCATCAGGTTCAAATCCTCTGTCAGTCCCGGGGCAGGAGGAGACCCTCTGGAAACCAGGGGATTTACCCCGAGGGCACACCTTGTAATGACCCATTGCTGTGGGAAAGGTGAGAGAATGGCTTTCACAGCGGTGTAAAACCTGCAAAAATACGTCTGCATTAAATTTGTGGTTTATTTCTCTTGGGCTTTATACTCATTAAGATCCTGCTCTCATCTTATGGTCAGTCATGGGTGAATTTTTAAAAAGCAGCAGTGGAGCTGTATATCTGGAATCAACTTAATTTCATGGCGTGTAAGCTTCTAATTCTTGTAGTCAGCTTTGTAAGTCTTGCCACGTGCAATTTGCTTGATTTAAAAGCATTTTGACACTTGAGTACTGTAGAAGTATTTCTGGAAATAATCACCTAAATTGTTTAATGCATTTGCCTTATTTCCATCTGCTACAGAAGTCCTCTGGAGAATTAGAGCTCATGTAGCCTTGAACAGCTCTCTGAGGGTATACAAGGAGCTTTCTGGCCCCTGTTAATGACAGTTCTCTTCCATGCAGGTGTTTGATGGCAGAGAGTAGCCTGATTTCCTGGTGGTAAGGATCATCTCATCTGTAGCAATGGAACTGCTTCAAATTAAGTATTTATGTCAAAATGAAGTAGGTTAAATTGAAATACGCATTTCCAAAAATCGAAATTATTATCAATTGGAGCAGGAATAAAGAAACCCCATGTAATTACAAGTGAGTTAGTTCTGAGCGATATTTACTGGGTATTATCCAGCTGTCATGTTGTTTGACTAAACATGTAGCTAAGAATTTGATTTGACATAGATTGTACAGCCTCAAGTTGCTTTTGCAGAAGTGATGATTCATTTGCATGGATGTGTCTCTTCTTCCCCCGAGGCATTCCTTCGCAAGGCCCAACTGGCTGCTGACTTGCTGATAGTGCTTCACCACACTGTTAATGAGTCATTAATCTGTAGTAAGATAAAAAGCTCTTTTCTGCCTGGTGGAGCAGTGTTCAAGTTCTGCTTTTCATCCCCTAAATCTTGTATTTTGTGTAAACACCTAACCTAAAAGGCTTATGTTAAACACTAATAGCAATGGGATTGATGGATGTAGCTTTTTACCTGCTTTTGATCTGAGACCAGCTTTATCTGTGATTAACCATTTGTGGTTAATTACTGTGCTTAAGGTTTTGGGAACGATAGTGACCTGGAGGTACTGCCTTTTGACAAAGGCTTCTGTCTTTGAGAGGGATCACAGCACCATTGTTTCTGCTGTTTACAATCAAGATACACTTGTTTGGCCTAATCTCACTGTCCCAGGGTTTGTGGAAAACGTGTCAGGTATTGGTGTATGTTTGTGTGGTCCCAGAAATGCTGTTCAGTGAGTGTTTTCTGGAGATGTGCATACACGCTGCTTCAAACCAGGTGAAATCGTGCATGATCCTGGTGTTTCTTCTGCACTGTATGTGCTAATGAATGCAGCAGGGCCAGGGGTAGAGAGTAAGGACAGCAGGTTAAAGATAAGGCCAAGAAATAGGAGCCTGCTTTCAGAGCAGGAGGCCTAAACAGTGTTGTAAAAAACGAATTAAAAAAAAAAAAATTCACTTTGTATTGCAGATACTGTCTGTGTTTAGGGAAAACAAATTTGGGACGATAGATTTCTGAGCTGTACATTTTATTACTTCATTGTTGTTTTCTTTAGGCTGAAAAACAATGATACCCCACTGATGTTAATTTTAAATCCTTAAAAGTGTGTGGTTGATGAAGGCAGTGTCCCTGGCCATTGCAGGGCTGCTCAGCCTGTCCCTCAGACTGACACAAGCACCCCAAGCCCTTGTGCGCACACTGACACACACAGCCCACGGCTTCTCTCCACACCTGCAGGTGAAGCTGTGTCTTTCCTGGCGTGGACAATCAGCTCAGCTCGAAAAGTGCAGCAGCTAGTTTCATTTAGTAAGAATGACCTAATGAGTTCTACTGTGGACTTCAGTTTAGTTTTTCTCAGGGCTGTGTATCAGCATGATGTGTCCACTTTGTCTCAGAACAGCTGCTTTGCTTCACTTTGTTTTACAAACTGAGGCTCTGGAATTTTTCAGCACCACCTTATGGTTTCTAGAGAATTAGATCCTGGAAACTCCAGCACCAAGTATAATTAAAAGTAAACCCCAGAGTCACAAGCTGTGTTAAATATGGTGAGAATGAGGCTCGTTTTCCCCCCAGAGTTAAAATGGTAAAGGATACCCTCATGGTGATGTGTGTCCTGTTTGACTTTAGCTCGCTGCTGTGGCAGAGGAGGATGTGCCCAAGGCAGGATATGAGCTCCAGAGTACAAGGCCTGTCAGAGCCATAATCATAAACCTGCCAAGAGAGCACAGTTGTAATTTCACAGAGCCGGGGCTGTCACTGAGCACTCTCTGTCTCCCCTGGAATATGGGGCTGGTGTCAGCGCTTCACCATTATTAGAGCTGAAAGATGAAGGACGTAAATATGGGAAGAGTCCAGGATTTTGCTTGAAGCACAGCACTGAGCAAGGCAATCAATGGTTGGGATAATATTTATGGAAATGATGATACTCAAGATGACAGATGATGTGCTTAGTGTTTCAACGAGAGTTGTGTACACTTTATTCATTGTTTCTACTTCTTTCTTTTTTATTCTGTGCGCTTATTGTAAGCCTCCCTGGATTGTGGAAGTCATCTGCTGAAATTGAGTGTTATTTTCTATTATGAAATCAATTTAAACTACAAAAGAGAAATTAGATGTGCAGGTTCTTTTTACAAACCTGACTTTCCGTAGGGTGGTTTGTTAAATATGATGGATTTTGTAGCTGCATTGCTGTAGAATTTTGGCATTTCTGTTTGTTGTGGTTAATTTTTGGTCTCATAAATTAACAAGGCACCAAACAATGAAAGTTGGAGTGTTGCCGGGTTGGGGTCCAGTCCCTGGTAAAAAATGCAGCTCGAGCATATTGGCAGCGAGGCTGCTTGTTATTCATTGTGAGGCGTCTGGCTATGGGAGTGTTAGATGTTTGACAGCATTGAATAGATTCCAGTCAGCCATACAAACTACCTCCACTGAAGTGGAAAGGACCATAAAATTGTTTTAGCAACAGCTAATTCTCCTGAGTCTTTTAAGGCTTTTTCCCCCTTATTTTTTCTTTAACTATTTGGTTGCCTGTAGAGGATTTGCCAGTTTAAACAGTAAATATTCCCAGATTGATTTCATTTTTTTAAGATAGTTAAGAAAGATTTTCACTGATTTTGCATTTAGCATAGTTTAGATTTTGGGGGCAAAATGACCAAAAACCCCAGACAAACACCAGCCATCTAAAGTGTACCTTGAACAATGTTACATTGCTTTGAATATAACAACTGAACTATAAAGTAACTTTTAGCGTTGTTTTTTCTATGAATATCTTCAGGTCCTATTTTTATCACCAAGGCATTTGGGGGCCAATCTGTTAACCTGCAGGTATTTTGTCTCACGTCCCTGCTCACCTTTCGGGTGCTGCAGTGCCACACAAGCTTAGTGCTGCAGGTTCTTTTACAAACAGCTTGGGGCGTTGTCTTTTCAATCTCCACCTCAAGATGTGTGTTAATTCTTCCATTTTTCCTTTGAATTCCTGTGATTTTTTTGTTTTTCTCCTGAGTAGCTTAGACTGTGGATTCAGTGTGTGAAAGGACATAAAAATGTGTTCTTACCTGTCAAGTATTTCAGATTGTAAGTGCTGGCTGCGTCACAGTGTGCCACAGTTCAGTCAGGAGCTGTGTCATGTCTGGCAGACCCGGTGACAGCAGCTTTGGATTATACCAGGGGAAGATGGAGAGTGAGGGGGTCCTCAGCTGTTACAGCTTCATTGAAGGGACTTGCAGGAACCTGGGGAGAATGTTCAGTTTTTCCATTTGTCTGAGTGCAAGGCTTCAGCCTGCTGGCAGTAGATGGGCCATGAGATTAAAGTCAAAAGCCAGTTGGCTTTCTTGTCACCTTTTGCCCCAAAAGAAGCTGCCCCTTGTGAAGGCCTCTGCCTTGTACACTGGGAAAAATTACTTCTTTCATCCAGCTGAGTACAAACTTGCCCTTTCCTCCCCTGTCTCCTAGTAATTACTCAGTTAGGTTAACATTAATTGGAAAAATTGAGGAAAAAAATGGCATTACCAGCATTTAGTGTTATGGTAATAACGGCAGGTGTGCTAGGAAGGCACTGGGCAGCAGCATCAGCATCTGGTGCTGGGCTGGATCAGGGCTGAGAAATGCTCAGCTTGGCACAGCTTGGGAACAGGAGCTTGGGAACACAGCATGGCAGGTGTGTCCTTCTGTGGCAGAGGAGGGGGAAGGCCCTGGTGATTTTGTTGTGCTTCTCTAGGCTTCGATTAATTGTAATGAAGCTTTACTTACTTTTTATTCTTCTAGTCCATCTATACAGAACCTTCACTGAGTTTTCCCCTTGTCCACCTCTGTCTGTACAAGCCAGGGAAGTCAGCACGGTTTCTATAAGGGAAGAAGGGACTGTGAATGGTAGTTACTGAACTTGTACCTGTGTTTGGAGGAGATGCCTTTGCTTTTAAGTGCTTGAAGCCTGGAGAGAGTTGTGGCGTTTCTAAGGCTCCATCCCTCATGTGCAGCAGCCAAATGCTTTCTGCAGCCATAGGACCAAGGGGAGCAAGTGTCTGCTCTGACCAGCAGATCTCTTCCCTCTTAAGGGGACTCTGCTCAGAGCAAAATTTGCCATTTATGTAGAAATAAAGGTACACAAATGTTGTTGTCCGTGACCTCAAGCAAGTGTTGGCTTTTAAGTCACTAATTGGAGATACTATAAAATACCTGATTTTTCAAGTCAGGACAGGGCCTGAGCATTCTGCCAGCGGTGTCACATCTGAGTTACTGGCACAGTCACTGGAACAACTTCCAAAGGTTATTTTTTACAATGCTAAGAGCCTCTGTCTCCTTACCTGAAGTGTATATTGGTGCCTCTAATCTCTGTTTCTTTGCAAACCTGCTCTGCTCTACGCTATCCCCTGTAGTCGTTTTCTGGGAGATCAAACAGTTTTAATCCTCTGTAATGAAATTGTGTTGCTTTTATTGCAGACCCATAGCTCATGAGCTTGTGAGCCATGGCAATGTGTGAATCCTCATTTTCCCAGAGGTGGGCCTCGTTGTTGCAGAGTTCCCTGGAAGGCATTTACTACTGGAAATATTAATAAGGAGTGCAGCATAGGGGAAAGAGAAACAAATCGAGTAATTTCTAAACGTTCTGCATGGAGCATTGTAGGCTGTGCTTTGTTCTGTGCAGCTGCAGTGGGATCAGGAGTGCAGTTTGAAAGATGAGCACAGGGCCCTGATGTTGGACTGGCTGGAGGCAGCAGGAAATTGGATATACAGGAAGAGGATTGAGGGCCAGACGTGAAGAGGAGATTGGGGCATTTCTGTCCCTCACTGTGCCCTCACAGAAGGACACTTGTTTGCTTACATGGTATCACAGTGAAGGTGCCCAAAGATGTGCACATATTTGTTTGAAAGCTCCAGTGGCTCATTTTAGGGACATGTCCATGCTTTGCCCCCCATTCTCTTTCTTTGTCAGTACTTTCTGGTTAAAAACGTCACTTAGTAATTCAGTTTGTTTTGACTCGCTGCTGTACCTGAGGTATGGAGTTTACTCTTGGTTCTCATTCCTAATATGCTGTCTGTATTTTAATTACTGGCTTTCCCCCTTTTTTTCCAGTAACCGAGTGTGACGCTGCTGCCTTCTGTGGAGGCAAAAGGAAATAATTCTTTTTGTACTCTGTACAAAGCCAGGCTGTCACACCTGAATGTGCCACTACAGCAGGGACATGCAGAGCTCGATGGATTTTTACACTTCTGTGTACCAAGAGTTGGAACTCATCTGCCAGCAGCAGAACGAACAACAAACATTTCCAAACAAGCTGCGGAGAACAGCCCTGGGCCTGGGGACAGCTGGAATTGGCTGTGTCTGGCCCAGGGCAGCCCCCTCCCCTCACAGAGAGCCCGGCCCACCCCAGCCAGTGCTGGTCACTGGCACCTGGCACGATGGGAATTTGGGGAGAAGGAGCTCAGGCTCGAGGAACACATCTTTTAGGGACCAGAATATTGCAGGAAGAAGTTGAACAAGGCAGATTCTCAGGAATTGTACATCGTGTGTGGGAAAGCCTTGATTTGTAGCAGGAATTTGTCATTTATGTTTCTGAACTGGTGGACGTTGGCAGAAGGGGAGAGAGGCACAGATGACAAACTGAAATAGTGATTTGAGGTAACAGAGCAAAATGACACTATTCATAGTTAGAATGAGACAGGCAGTGGTTTTGAGAGAGTCTGATTTTTGTGGAAAGAAAAAAGAAAGAAAAAAGGGTGAACCCAGGAGAAACAGGTGTGGAAGAGTATGGAGGCAAAGCGGTGGGAAAGGAATGTAAGAAATTGAGACAAAAGAGATGGAAAAGAGCTAGAAAAACAATTAGGTGAAAAAAAACACCTGTATTTAAAGAGTCAAAGAACAGGAATGTGTTTTAAGGTGATATAAATGATAATTTTTGCTGATTGTAGGAAGGTGTCAACAGAGTCTTGGCCTGGCTGGTCTCACAAGCCATGAAGCAATATTAGCTGGTTTCACTTGGGTTATTCTGAGAAAACAGATGTAATGCAGCAGGGGAGCCGGGGCCAGCAGCAGCACGGCCACGTTTGCAGCTCTCAGCCAGGCTCAGCAACTTGCCCGGGGTCACACAGAGAGAGCTGTGCAGTCACGGGGGCAGAGCTCTGCTCTGCTGTGCCCCTACTGGGGTGGCACTCCAGGCAGAGGCTTCCCTTTCCCAGTGCTGCTTGGCTGCAGTGCTGGGTTTTTGCAGGAGATATTCCACACACTGGGTTTCCCAGGAAGCCCTGTGGGGAAGGAAGGCTGTCCCATCAGCCAGCTCTCGAGATGCACAGGCTCCTCTGGAGAAGGCTTCTCAGTGCTTGCATTCCAGTTATTTGCCTTCTATTTTGTCAGTCTGGAGTGCTGGTGGGGATTTATCGGCCTCAGTATTGTCTCTCTTCCCCTTAGACTCTCCTGCTTGGTTAATCCTACCATTTCAGGCTGGTTTGAGCCATGTTTTGCCTATGCTTGTGGAGGCTTGGCTGGATTAATGTGTGAGTTCTCCAGAGCAGTCAGCCTGAGCTGCTCAGCTGTGCGCTTCCCTGCTGCTGCTGGCTGGGGAGGGACAGGAGTGGGTGAATGACAGCCACAGATCTTCAGGGCTTTTGTTCAGCTTCTCTTGCTCCTCTCCCTTGAATTGGCTCTGTGTGTTTTACAAAAGAGGCACTTTGTGTTCTGTTGGGGTTTTTTGTGAGGTGTGTGATGAACTACTCTACAAGCTTTAATCATTAAGTATATATAATCTATACTTCTCTACTTGCCCAGGAGATGCCCTCAGTTGTGAGGTTTCATCCTGGATGGAATTAAGAAGTCAGCTTCTTGCAGGATTTGAGCTGTTCCATTGATAGACTCTGAATTTTGATATGAGCTTAATTCTTCAGGGTGATGATTTGAACTGACATTTATCATGATCTGAAAGTAACATTATATGTTCTGTTCATTATAGTTAACTATGAAAATGTGTAATCAGTCCACGATTCTGTTTTGAGACTACATTTAGTGACCCAGGATTTCCAATTCATTAGACGTGATACACTTAAAAAAGCTTTTTCATGTTCCTCCCCAGTGTGTATGAACCCATGAAAATTTTTCATCACTTCCCTACAGTATTCTATAGTATAAATATGGTTTTTTGACATCAGACTCCAGAGAAGTTGTTTTTGTCCCATCATTTTACTTTGTGCACTAATGGGTGAGTGCGACTTGAAATATCAGCTTGTCATTGCAAGGTCTGGGTGGTTCGGGTTTTCCTTGTGTAATTGTCTGTTTGTGAAATGCTTTATGAAAGGTTAGGGACAGACCAAGGAAGTCTGTGCCTCACTGGTTTGCTGCCAAAGACCTCATGACCACTTTTGCTTTGGGGCATCTAAATTTTCTTGAGCCAAGCCATAAGACAGTAAATTGTTTTCCATGATGGTTCTATTTTTTTTTTTTTCCCCATGTTTCTTAAATTTCTGAGGAAAATTTCTCCAAGGAAGTACATTTGCTCTAACAACAGAAGGGAAACGAAGATTTTAAAATTTGCTGGGACTTTGTAGCCTTCAAAGCTGTGTGGCCTTGCAGGGTGTGTGGATGGAGCCCAGTCCTGCTGTTCACACCCGCCCTTGGGGGTTTCCTCCCCATGGCCACAGCAGCCCCTTTGTCCCCTCTTCAGCCTTGTCCCTCCCAGCCATTGCTACCAGCTGGAAAGGTGTTACAGAGATGGCTTTCCCACAAGGTTCCTCAACCCAAACTGTCTCTTGCTTGTTCTTTGATGCTCATTATCTTGGGGTATAAATTTGGGGTTATTTTAGGGTCATTCCTCACCAACACATTGGTCATGATTAGAAAAATAATCTCTCTTTCTGAGTGATTTGAGTGGTTTTGCTCAAGTGTTTGCTTCTGAAGTTTTTTTTTTCCCAAGTACTCCCTTGTTTTCCTTTTTCTTTCATCTTAGAGTTTTAGGTTTTTAAAATATACAGAGAAAAATTATATACTGACAGTATTAACAATCCAATGCTGTGTTACTTGGCATTATTTAATTTACTTTTTTATCTACATACTGTCTGTTCTTTCACAGATTGAATAGGAGAGCTCTACTTTAACTTACCCCTGTGCTGGTCTGCTCGTCCCTTGCAGAGTTAGGGACTCACATAGTGAGCAAACTTTATTGCTGCCTTTTCAATATAAAGTGCCTTCAACGTATATGGCAATCAGGCCACTGTACTTGAGGTTAACCCCCAGCCCTCACTGAGCTCACTGCTGAAAAATAAACAAAACTCTGGGAAAAGAGGTTGGCTTGGCAGGAGGACTGAGCCAGCATTATGGATATAAAAACACAGGGCTCACTTCTGCGAGGAACGGAGCATTCTGGCCCTGGTCCCATGAAGCACTTAAGCCCAGGCTTCGTTTGCTAGCGAGCAGCAGCTTGACTGGCAGCTGGCAAGGCTGAGCCCCTCATCCCTGACCTACCTGGGCAGCAGGACCCGGGTTGCTCACACAGTTCTGCCCCAGACAGGGCTGTTCCCCATGCCCAGGGGGGATGGCAGGTCCCAGGTGACCCCACTGGGGTTTCTGGGAACACCTGGGCAGGTGTCAGGCAGTGCTGCCAGAGCCTTGCACAGGGCGGGCACACCTGCACTGCTCCCTGATCTCCCTGGGGGGGAGAGGAAGGAAAACGTGTGGAAATGCTCCCCTGCACCCGACAAGAAGTTCCCCCCACCCGGCAAGTTCCCAGCTGTGCTGTGAGGGCTTTTATGCTCCGTCTGTCCCCTTTTTGCTGAGCTGAGCCCCTCTGCACATGAGTTGTGCTGTCCAGGAGGAACAGAGCCCTCGAATCCAAGGGGCTCCTCTGCGAGGGGAGAGGGAGCGGCTGGAGGGCTGAGCTGTCCATCAGCTGTCAGGCATCCTGGCATTTCTGTGATGAATTAGGCTCTGTAGATGCTTTGTGGCTTGGCTAACAAAGAGATTTTTTTTTTTTCTTTACCAGAGTCCCCAGTGCTACTTCTACAGTACATGATTTTACCAAGATGATTTTTTAATATTTGAAAATATAATACACAGCATTGAATGAAAAGAGAAGTCATAAACACGATTTTATCATGTGCTTTTTCTTTGGTTTAAGAATGTGATAAAGCTGCATTCTTGATACATCACCAGTGTCTACTTAATAAGGGTTTCTAATTTTATATGCTTTCTGGTTTTGTGTGCTTTTCTTTCAAGGGACCATGGGGTTTTTTGCAATGCAGGGTACTTGTGTGTGTGTGTTTTATGGTTTTATATGCATTTATGATGTTTGCTGAGCAAGTACTAATTTTGTGTGTGTGTGGTGTAAGTTACAGGTACTTACTCCTTAAGAATATTTATTTTCTATAAAATGAAGTGGGTAGTCATCAATCTGCCTTTGATCTCCTTAGGGTGTTTTTATGTATCACTAATGCTGATTGTTACTATGATCTTTCTTCTTTCTGAAATGGATTTGCTGTCCGAATCTTGCTGTTCTCTTGGTATTGATAAGTAATGGAAATCAGTCTTCTGGTCTTTAATTTTTACACCCTGGGATAAGTTGGTGTTGCAGTATCTGAGAGGACATTCCCTTTATTTTTGCATTGATGAGCATTCACAAAGTGGAGGTGACAAAGTTAAGGCCACACATTCCTCTGTTCTGCAAAAAGTCCTGACTGCCTTTCCACGAAACCACGAAACTTCCTTGTTTTGAACCAGCTTGGAAGTGAATTACCTAAAAGGCACCAGGGCTTCAAAAGTATATTTTTTTGGTTATTTTTGAGGTGGCTACTGATGGCAGGAAGTTGCAGAGAAAATAAGGTTATTGGAACTTGGAACAAAAGGTTAGTTCTGATTCGATAGACATGGCTGGCATTGCAAGCAGCCTCACCTCCCACACCGCATAGCAATGAGCAGTGAGCTCGGTGAGAAAGTTCAAACTGCAGAAGATTATCCCTTCACAAATAAATTCTTTTAACAGGCCCCTGTTGAAAAGGGTAAGATTATACCTCTGAGGAGAAGTACCTCTCTGAAGAAGTGCTTATGCCACTTGCAGGTTTTGGAAACTCTTAAATCTTTCTGAGTAAAAGTAACAAACTTTTCTTCCTTGACTAAGATACACATTTTCTGTCAAGAACAGGCCTATTAATTGTGAGTTACTTAGGGACCTAATACTCTTTGGAGGGAAAGAAACACTGAGATTTGCACAGCAAAATATTCCCTTTTTATTGCTGTGCTTTTTCAGTGCCTGGAAGTTTCTTGAGCTTCCAAGACATAGCAGCTGGCATATTTTTATATTTCAGCTCCTTTGCTTGTTCTGAGCATGCACTTTGCATTCCTTTGACACAAAGCTTTGAGTTACAGTACCATCCCCATTCCAAATTACAAACTGGGAATATCCAAACACAGGTTGTCACAGTAACTTGTTCATTACTCCAGTGTAAATACAGAAGCTCTCTAAATATACTGAGCATGGGCAAGATCATATTCATAGAGTTTACTAAAAGTGGAGATGTAAAATGTTTGGTTAAATGAAATTATTTTGATCTCTTTCAAACACCTTATCTAAAGAAAGCAGTAAGGCTTAATGTGACAGTGATGATGATGTGCCCAAAGTGTATGTATTGAATTTAAGCACAAATTTGGAAATTGATGTAATGTTATTTACAGCTATTAAACTGAAATTAGGTCCCAGTTCTGCTCCAGGTAATGAATCAAAGGTGAAGTCTGGTGAATTCCAGTGACAGGAGCCATGGTGAATGTGTTTTCTGGGATGTTTTCATGATGTAACATAAAACATACATATTTTTGTGTGCAACTGGTCGGCTCAATGTTTATGTGACTTTTCTAAATTCACTTGTGCAAAATAGATATTATGTCCATTTACTTGAGGTGATTGAACTTTAACATGAAGATATTTTAAGAGAAAACAAGCCCCTCTTGTATTTAAAAATCAGAAGTAATAATTCTAATCTTCTGCAATTTTTCAATATTTTTTGGCAAAGAAAAACATAAAATGTTTCTAATAAAACTTGCTGAAATGGTTGGTACTGTGCTCTTGCACATTTTTTTTAACTGGAAATTGGCTTGCTCACTGCTTTAATGAAATTTGCAATCTTTTGATTCCAAGGTCAGATTCTTGACAAGGTTGGCATTATTTAGAGTTTATTCAGTAAACAGATTCTGATGCTGACGTGTGAATGAAATGTCCATCATAAACAATGGGAAAATGACAAAGAAAGTAGCATTTTCTGTGACATTTCAGCTGAGCTCTGTGATCTCCCTGTGATTGCAAGGGTTGGAGGGGGTGCTGCAGTCACTGGGAGTGAGCTCTGGCGCTTTGCTGCCTGTGGATTTTGCTGTTTGTGGGGAAAGCAGTGCTGTCCTGCCTTCCTGGAAAACTGGATCTTGGTGTGACGTGAGGAGGGAAGATTTTGACCGCCATCACAGGGCACCCATATAAGACCCTGGGTGCTGCTGAACATTACTCTGCAAGCCCCTGTTCCTTCTGAAAACGTCACTCCAGCCTTCCAGTTCTTGCTTTTTTGTGCTTCCTTGTGGAAGGACAATGGAGCAGGAACACAGGAAATAATGGTCTGAGATTTGATCAGAGGGATGGAGCACCTCTCCTGTGTGGAAAGGCTGAGAGAACTGGGATTGTTTAACCTGGAAAAGGGAAAGGTTCAGGATGACCTAATTACGGCCTTCCAGAACCTGAGAGTGCCCTCAGGAAAGGTGGAGAGGGACTATTTGCAAGAGCCTGGAGGGACAGGACAGGGGGAATGGCTTCAAACGGAAAGAAAAGAGGTTTAGATGAGGTATTAGGAAGAAATCCTTCCCTGTGAGGGTGGTGAGACCCTGGCACAGCGTACTCAGAGAAGCTGTGGATGCTCCATCCCTGACAAGTGTCCAAGGCCAAGTTGGACAGGGCTTTGCGCAACCTGGGACAGTGGAAGGTGTCCCTGCCATGGCAGGGGTTGAATGAGATGATCTTTAAGGTCCTTTCCAACCCAGACCATTCCAGGATTTTGTGACACTTGCAGAGCTGGGCCTTGTGGCAGCCCGAGGCCAGCGGGTCCTTCAAGGAGTCAGGGTGCTGGAGGGAAGATGGAGGAGTGAGATTAATGCTGAATGGGCCAGAAAAGAGTCACTGAAATGGTGGAGTTGTATCAATCCCAGCTCCTGTAGCCACGTTAGGTGAGGCCACTGGGATTTTGAGGAGCTGGCAGCTGTGGGAGCTGCAGCACTCACTGCTGGGACTGTGAGCAAATAAAGCTCCATTTCTTCTCTTGTCCTCTGTGTGCCATGGACTGCTTTATGCATAACTTGGTTACACAAAACCCTTGAGAATTATTCCTTGCAAAAAGCAATGCAAGTTTATCTTTTTGCTGGGAGGCATTTTCAGGAGTGTAGCATGTGGACTCTGTTGGGGTTTGGTTTTGATTTTTCCCCTAGAATGCATGGAAAACTTTTCATTTGACTGCATTTCAGATTGATGGATAGATCCTAAAAATTATCTTCTGGTGTTCAGGTGTAGTTAATATTGCCTTATTTTGGCAATGGTTATGGGCCTTCTGGTTTTAGGCTAAAGAAAACATCTGTCTTTTCACTCTAAAGTGTTTTCTGAGACATGCAGATGCTACAAGGAGATTAAAACAAAGTGAGAAAGGTTTTCATAGGAATGGCTCTTCAGCACATGGGCTATTTTTTAAGAAATCCAGGCTTTAGTGTAAGTGAGTATGGGACAGACAATGGTTTTTTGCCCACGGTGAAATTAATTGTTCAAATTTTTGCTGCTATCCTACCATGCACAAAGGAAACTGTGCATATACATGGTTTGCAGTTTTATCAGCAAAAACATGGCGAGTATGAAAGCTTATTCAGTTCACAGTGCTGCAGAATTCACTGTGTTTTGTGCCCCTCTTGAATTTCCACAGAATCTTGTAGATTTGGGAGTAGGGGGTCAGATTTCCAAATAAATGGTGTTTCAAAGTTTATTTGATTAGGGCATTTCCACTGTGACATGGATATCTTTTGTTTGGTAATTCAATCACAAGTGGAAGTGAATTCTATACATCTTGTTAATTTGCCCTCTGGCCTGCTGTGCTGGAATAAATCTTTTTTCATATGTATCACTAATAGAAGTAATTTCTTCTCCTGTGTCGCTCTCTCCTGTGTTGTTCCCCTGTTTCTCAAGCAGAAACAATTATTTTCTTTTAATGGAACGAATCTTTTTTGTACAGGAAAATTCCACTTAGGAATCCGTCTTGTTTAGTTCTTCAGATTAACTCTTAGAAAAATTAATTAGCAATCTGTCTTATTTTGCATATGATTATTTGGCTTTGAGGGTTGCCAGCAGAGAAGTGGGATGAACTTCATGAACCTTAACGATGCCTGTGTTTCTCTTAGGCCCTGTTGCACACAGAATTGCAGCTACCAGAGTGAATAAATTTATTTGGTGGTATAAACCTTCACCAATGGAAGTAGCAGTGGTTCTGAGTTGCCAGACAAACATCTATAAAATTAGATTGGCTTAACTGAATGCCAGCAGTAGCTACTGTACTTTGCCTCATACTGGAGTCGAATATGCCGAATGCCAGTGAAGTTTTAAAATCGAAAAGAAAATAGCCAAAAGCAGCACACGTTCAGATGAGGAATTTGGTCATGCATGTTTTCCAGCAGCTGTTTTTATTTTAGGTTTAATTTAAAATACATTCAGCTTAATTCCATGTTCAGAATCATCAAAGCCTACCAAAAATCCTCAGATTTTGTTTCACCGAGATCATTATCAAGTTCTGAGCAATTGTATGTTTATTACTTTCATATTTTGCATTTCTGGGGTTTCGTGTACTACCCAAGGGCATGGTCTAACTCAAAGAATAACAGGAATCAGCATGCTTTTCATTTACCCCTTTTCATTATTACAGGCATTCTATATTAAGACTCATTTTAGTAACAAGCCAGTTTTACTTTTTAACCTCCCATGTGTTTTATTAGGTTGCTGAGATTTTAATTTTTTATTTTGCAGTGGTTAGGAAAAGGAAGGGGTTTGGTCTTGATTCCCATTCATGCTATTGCCTTTCTAAAAGGTTTTATCACTCTCAAGTTGTGTGTACGGATCTCTCCAGCGGCTGACTAAAGCAGCAGGAAGGCCACAGGATAAACGCGAGGGGCCCTTTGTGTCTGTTTTTTCCAAGGGATTGTTGTTCCCTGTGGACCTCTGTCCTCAGCAGGGGCTTCAGCCACTCCAACGAGCACTTGAGCCCCCCTGTGCTTCTCCCCGAGTGTCCTGTGCTGCAGGGGAGCTCAGAGCAGCAGTGACCAGACAGACAACTTCACATAACGGCAGCAAAAAATGTGTTCTACAAAACACTGCCCTCCCATCCCAAATTACATTTCTTACATTAAATAATCTCAGCCTAAGACATCTGAGATTTAGGCTCTAGGAGACACTTAAACATCTGGAATTCAGGAGGGTTTTCTCTCCATCGTTGTTCACTCCTCTTTCTCTGTCTCGTTATGGCAGCGAGTTTTGTCATGTCAGTTCTTACCAAGCAGAAAGAAGTGGCGCTAAACATTTTTAACTATTTTTTCTGAGGGAAGCAAATAGCAGCCTGCTGTTTGCTGGTGTCTGATAAACTGTGGCTGAAGGCTTGGAGTCAGTCTGGTTGTTATTCCATTTATCCTGTATGCATATTGAATAGTGAAAATGGTCATATTTACAGGGCACTCAGGATGCTTTCAGTGTATTTTAATAACCAGTTCCAGTTAGCACAAAACAGGCCAAGCTGGGCCCCAACTGTACAAGATTTTACAAGTTGCTTGCCCATATCTAATCATGTTGACTTGCAAGAGTCTAAAATTGAAAATGAAATTGTAACTATGGTAGATTGTGTGGTAATTAATTGACCCTAGGTACATATATATTCCCTAGCTTTAATTTGTTTTCTGCAACCAGATGATGACTTTTATTCTCACTGGTCTATCATGCTTTTGCTTCAAGAACTTGCTCCTACACAAGACCTTCAGTTCTATCCCAGTAGATGCTGAAAATGGAGCATTTGGCTGATTTATTGGCTACATTTGGGAGAATGTACCCCGGAATCTGCGAAATCAAAACCTTGCTGGATTCTTTGAAGTAATTTTTATAATCATCCTACTTAAATGAGCAGGTCAAAGGATGAAAGCAGAGTGAGCTGTGGGCCCCAGGCTGTGAGGGTGGAATAACTGCTCTGCTGGTTTGCAGCAGGCATCTGCAGATGACCGCTTAGTTGGATGCACCACTGAGGCTGCTGTAAAGAAAAAGGCAAGGCTGGGGCTCTCCAGCATTGCCAGGTCACAGGGAAGTCAGTTAAGGGATTGCAGCTGCTGTCGGAGCTGTGGGTGCAGCAGTGGGAGCAGAGTGCTGAGCGGGGCTGAGATGCAGGGGTTGCAGCTGGATGTGGCTGAGATGCAGGGATTGCAGCTGAATGTGACTGAGATGCAGGGATTGCAGCTGAATGTGGCTGAGATGCAGGGGTTGCAGCTGGATGTGGCTGAGATGCAGGGATTGCAGCTGAATGTGACTGAGATGCAGGGGTTGCAGCTGCTGTCAGAGCTGTGGGTGCAGCAGTGGGGGCAGAGTGCAGAGCGTGGCTGAGATGCAGGGATTGCAGCTGCTGTTGGAGCTGTGGGTGCAGCAGTGGCAGCAGAGTGCTGAGCGTGGCTGAGATGCAGGGATTGCAGCTGCTGTTGGAGCTGTGGGTGCAGCAGTGGCAGCAGAGTGCTGAGCGTGGCTGAGATGCAGGGATTGCAGCTGCTGTTGGAGCTGTGGGTGCAGCAGTGGCAGCAGAGTGCTGAGCGTGGCTGAGATGCAGGGATTGCAGGGCAGCCCGGGTGTGTGACCCGTGCTCTGGGTGTGTCACAGACAGGACCTGCTGCCCCCTGACTGCGAGTGCAGCTCACAGCCTGCACAGAGATGGGCTTCAGGCTGAGCCACCTCAACACTCCATCACCTTCTCCTTTTCCCCTGTTTCGCATTGTTGTGGGCCAGCTTTCTGAGGGCAGTGTCTCTTGGCACATGGATTGAAAGGACCAGTGGCTTAATTTAGCTTCAGTTTGAGCCAGTAGTGCTTTCTTCTGGCAGGAGAAAAGGGAAATGACACTCTTTTCTGCTGCACTGAAGGAAGTAAAGAAATAGATGTTATTAACAAAAAATCCAGTCCATGTGTTGAAAAGCAGATGAGCCCAGACCATATAGCTGAAACCAACTGCTTCCAGTTCCTGTTTTGGGCAAGTAAAGCAGTGAATGAACCAAGTTTGCATATTCAGGGCAGTTTAATTACAGCCTGAAACAATGAGTTGGGTTGCAGTGGTGACTGCCAACTCCTGTTGCTACGCTGGGCTGCTGGGTGGTCCTGGGCTTTAACTGGATGCATCATGCCCGGATTGTCTGCACAGTCGGGTCTGCAGGGCAGCCTTGCACCCCGTGGGATGTTGGTGAGACCACGCTCATGAGATTTGTAGCCCAAACCCACAAGTTAGAGACAGGCAAGTACCTAAACATGCAGGCAGCTTGCCAAAGCTTTGGAGCTCAGAATGTGATTTAATTGTCAAGGAAGTAAATTGGTTGTCAGGAGCTGGTCAGTTCCAAGCCTGGCTATGTGTGGTTTTTTTCTCAGATTTGTTAATCTCACTGCCTTAGCCTCCTTGTCTGAGAAATGGGGGTAAAAATCCAAAGTTACTGCCTGCCATGAGGCTGTAAGATGGGAAGGGTGCAGTGTTGATAAGTGCCACTCCAGACTGCAAGTGAACAGAGCATCCCAGGAGCATGGTGGTCTCATGGAGCATGTAATCATCCTGGGAATGCTACATGGTCTTTGCTAGGCAGGCAGGTTTTGGCAGGGAACTTGTGCTGTGCTTTTAGGTAGTGTTTTGTTTATTTTCTTATTATTGTTTACGAGCCAACTGAGTTATTTTCCCTTCTAAAATTAAAATTTCTTTTTCTTTTGAAATGCTCAGACCAGGTGTCGAACAACAGCAATTTACACCAAGTTCCCATCATCCAGTTTTTATCTGGTGTTTTATCACGATGCAGGGGCTTGAGCGGTCAGTGTGCTGTGAGGAAGGGAAGCCCCGGGTGCCTTCTAGAGGTGGGAAACAAAAGCACTGAATCTTAATCTTCCATTGTTGACTTCAACAGGGATGAGGTGAATCTTTAGTAAAGCACTTAAATGTGGGAGAAAATGTAGAGGTTTGTAGATGCTTCTGTACCTTTTGTGGTCTCTTCTTTGGGTGCTCGCTTGGTTTGGGTCCTTTCCTGGGATTTCTTGTGCTGCAATTAAAGATCCACATCTCCAGCAGGAACGTCCAGATTTTAAATTCGCTGCTCTTAAATGTCTTTGGAATGTCACCTAGTCCAACTCCCGTGCTCAAACAGCGTCATGCAGTGCTCAGGACTGGGCACAGTGTTGGAGGGGTGGCCCTGCCAGTGCTGAAGGAAGGGAAGATCGGCACTTCTGAAATACTCTGGGCCACCATGAGCCTTCACCTGTAAGGCTGGCTCAATTCAAATTTCCTGATCCCCACTCCTGTGCCCTTTTGGGACATCTTTTCCATGCAAATTCAGGTTCTGTGCTGAGAATCCAGGTTTTCTGTGTGTTTTCTGCATTCAGTGGGCTGTGAAGTTGCACACATGTTCACTGTGCTGCTTTTGATCCGATCTGATGCCTAATGTGCTGCTTTACTGCATGGCTGATAAAGCGGGATTGATCCCTGACAGCACTGCTGGCATGGATTCTCCCTGCAGTCAGAGCTGGTAACTCCTTTCCAGTCAGTTACTGGCAAAAGGTTTTTATGAAATGAATGCAATTACAGTTATTGGAGTGACTGTAACTCACTGTTGACTACACTCCATGTCCCTGCTTGAATCTGTGTCTCTTTAAGTAAGAATTAGCACTGTAAAAGGAGACTTATTTTGGATTATGATGTGTTGTCAAAAGTCAAAATGTGAAGTTTTCACTGCCCTCCAGCTCAAAAATACCTTGTCCGATTTCCTTAATTTTTTTTTGTGATTGTATAGAAAGTCTGGTGAATCTCAAGTTGAAAAAAAGACTAATTTTTGTTTGCTCTGGTTGCAGAACTTCATCAGAAACGGGTCAGAGAGGTAAAAGAATGCATCTCGGAAATTTCAGTGTGACACCAGTGGGGAAATAATTCCTAGGCTTGTGAATAATGACAAAACTCCTTGGCTATATATAAAAATACATATAGTGGTTTAAAGTAAATCTGCTGTTGATTTAGCTTTAAGAAAGCATGGATCAGCAAAAAAGGTTTAGAATTAAAAAGGCCTGACAGCCATAAATGAGGAGTCATGGCTGGGATGCTGTTCTAAACACCTTCATTGCTTGTTTTCAGGCTGTTCCTCTGCTCTAACACAGATCTGCCATAATGGGGCCATTCCTAGACCTGAATTATGCAGTACAGGCAGCCTCAGGCAGAGTTTTCTTGGGGCTGTTTCCTTTATTTATAATTTGCCTCTTGACCCTTCAGTTGAAAACAAGATGCATTCACTAGCGAATAAGTTGTTGTCTTGCGAGAAAGATCTCTGCCTGATATTCAGAGGTGCAGTCTCAAAGGTCTGATCTGAGCTTTGGACTCAAACTTGGAGGTTTGGTGTCTTCACTGGTTTGAGCTGCAGAAGGGCTCAGCCAGTGAAATCACGACTGGTTTAACAGTCCCAGTAGATCCACGCTGGAATTAATGACAAGGTGAGTCTGCCTGGCACACACGTTCAGAAATCACAGCCTGGTGGGGCAGGGGAGGCGCAGCAGCCCCAGGGGAGGTTACAGATTTCACTCCAGGCAGGGTCCCCTCTTTGCTGCTGCACTTACCTGAGGTCCTAAGGGAAATGAGCAAAAAAGGGGCTGTTTGGGTACTCACTACAAGCAAAACATCTCTGCTGCATTAGGAGTGATTTCCTTGGGAGACAGGAGAGAAGGCTGAGAATTTCCCAATAAATGTAATGTCCTTGTCTCAATTTGAAAAATGTCTTCTAAATATTTTTAAACAGGTGGCTGCTGCTGCTGCCCTTACAATTGTGCTACATTCTATTGCTGCAGGTCTTGGGTAGTTACTCAACCCTTCAGAGTCATCCAAAGTTACTTATTTGTGTTCAGGAAAAAAGGCACGAGAGAATGTGTTTATTTTGACAACAACAGTCAGCAAATCATAATTGAATTACAGCTCATGAAAAAAAGAATGTGTTTATCAGTCTTTCCTAATTATTATATTTTTAAAATGCAAAATAGAAGGTTATTCTTTCTCTGCAGGTCTTGACATTATTATTGACATGTTTATTTAATGATTGCACAAACCTACAGCATTATTTCATCTCATAGGGCAGTTTGAAAGTATAATGACCTTCTGACTTCCTACATATTTTTGTTAGGTAACTTTCGTGATGTTCTTTGGAGGAGAAAGCTCAGGCATTTTGCCTGTCCAATGAAATGCTTGCAGTAATGATGAACAGAAAAAAATAATCATAGAAGGATTTAACATTTTTGCTGAAAAATGATGTTTTTCTGCTCTTGATTGCTATCTTTGGCAAAAGTTTTCAGGGTTGATTTAGAAGTGCTCTTATGAATATATCGGATAGACATGACCTCATGTATCTTAAAATCTGGTTTCCATTTGCACCATCAGCCATCCCTAAGAGGGATGCTCTCTTCCCTCTTCTATGTATATGTATATATGTAATATCAAATATATGTATATGTATAGAACATCTGTAATTATCCCCTGAACATCCTCAGCTGTCAGTTTAAACAGCAGCAGTTATCTCTAAAGATTTGGAGCACACTCCTTTACTTAGGGGAATGTTTCCCCCATTTCTTTGTCTGAAACTTGGTTCTTAGGATGTCTCTGCCTGCACAGAAAGGGGAGATTTTACCCAGGAGCTGTCAGACCTGTGAGCCTGGGGACACTTCTCTTCTGTGTGGACATTCCGCTTGTCCCTTCACCACCTGGGGCTTGTCCCAGCTCATGCAACTTCCAAGCACCCTGCAGAGGAAGAGGGACCCACACAGAACGCACGTGGGTTTTGAGAGGCATTTCAGATTGTCTGAGAGCCTCTAGTACAAAGTTATGGAACCTATTTGCATAATTAAATATCTAAGTAATGTGGTATTTTACAGACACCCAATCACTGTAAGTGATGGAGTGAGCAAAAATAGATTTTGCTCTGTGTTGCTGTTTCTTGCCTTCATTTGGTTATCCTGTATAATGCCAGCCACATGAAAACTGCTAAGGAGCAATTCTGCTGGCATTATATAGAGCCTGGAGACAAAACACCCCAGTTGAAAGCTGTGTTTAGAGCAGTTGTACCAAAAGGCCTGTTGGGGTGTTTGTTTTGGTTGTCTGGGCTTGTGCCTGAATACCTGAGTGGTGATGGCCACCTACAGAAGGGTGTTAATCTGAAAATGCAGCTGAATTGTGTGCTCAGAGAAATATGTGGCTGAGTTATCCGTGGATCAAATCTGGCTCAGGTTCCTGGTAATTCACTGCAAATTATTATTTGTTCCTATATGAAAAATGAGTTTCTGCAGTCAGCTCAGCCACTTATTTAAAATCATCATTCCTGCAATTCTGGTGTAATTATGATTGCAGTAAGGATGTACAGAGGAGCACGAGGCTCCAGGTGGGTCAGACCAATGCCCTACCCCGTTGTCTTTGGCAACACCAAAAGGAGATGCTGCTTGCAGGGAGAAACCTTTCCTCTTGCAATAACCTGCCCTTCGTGCTGGTTTCTGATGTCCCTGGGTGAACTCTGCTGCTGGGCAGCTCAAACCAGGGGGACTGGCTGGGTTGGGGTGGTGACAAACTGCCTGCATTTAGTGAAGAGGGTTCTGGGAAGAGATCTTGTCTTGGGGAGCTCTTGGGCATCATCAAGAAGTCAGGTGTGCCTCAGCATGACTGAACTGGAGACAGACATGCCTTGTCTGTGGGGACTGGAAGAGTGACGCAGTCGGTTTTGACTGAAGATGCACAGGGAGCTGCCTGAGCCTAAGGAAAGATGTAAATTTTTGGAATTGCCAATGGTGACCTGCCTGAGCCTCAGGAAGGATGTTGATTTTTGGAATTGCCAGTGGTGACCTGCCTGAACCACGAGTAGATCCCTCCTGCCTGTCCGTCCCACCCTGCAGCTTTCTCTAACTGGGCCAGCTCAAAAGGAGCCTGAGTAGCCCAGCTGGACCCTCACACTGGCACTGGGCTGCTGGGGCTTGCAGGGACCGAGGGATGGTGCAGGGACCTGGAGGTGCTGGTGCCAGCCTTGCTGCTGGGCAGGGCCAGCTGGTGTGGTGCCACTGGGAGCCAGGCTGTGCCAGGGGCTGTCTGCAGGGATCCCTGCCGAGGATTTCCTTATTTTCTGTATTTCTGTGTGGTATTTGTACAATGTGTGATCTCTCCCTGCTGCTTTTTGTACTTGGTTATTGAACCTTTGAAGAAGAAACTGTGAAGGGTTTGTCTTTGTTACGTTTTAAGCTTGCAGTGATAAAAGAAATTCCAGGAATATCTGGATAATTGCTCTCCCTGAAGAATGGGTATAAATAGTAAACACAGTAACAGGCAATACCATTTTGATATACTGTAATTAATTTGAGAAGTGATTAAAGGGAAATTTGAATAAAATCTTTTAATTGATTTTATGTTACCTTTAAAGTCACCTAATTTTTCTGAGAGCTCTTAAAGTGGCTCACTTGGATTGACTCCCAATGGAATTTTCTTTTCATGCTAGATTATTGTAATTAATTGTAAAATTGAGCTTAACCTTTGTAGGTTGTCGATATCTGAAGACAAATGTCACAAGTAACAAAGGCCAGGGAAGATTACTCCTGAATCTAGAGGGGATTGTGGAGGAGAAGGGGAGATATCATTTGACCTCTCAGGTGCTGCTGGTATTTTGTTTTGGCTTTATAAATAGTTACCACTTCTCTTTTCAGCTGGGTAAATATATATACAGTTAGAACAAAAATGTTTTGAAAAAATCCTAACAAAATAGACAAAGTCACTGACTTAGGTGTACTCAGAAGGTTGTAGGTGTGGAGATAAGCTGTGGGTAGTTTGATACACAACCAGTTTATGCGATTTTAAAAGCCAGTGAGAGCAGAAAATAAGAGCACTGTAATTTATGGTAGAAGTCTGTTAGACACAAACTGTGTAGAATTCCTGAAATGCCTGATGTCACATACGGTGTTCCTTTATTTTACGATTTTCCAGGAATTCTTGACTGTTCTCCCTGTGAGCAAAGCCTGTGTGTGTGCATTCAGATGCGGCTTTGTGGCGTGCCCAGGACAGGCGATTTCACCTGATTTAAGGGTGTTACAGAATAAGACCCCAAATCCCCATCCCTTGTACTTTGATCTGGGAGAAGGCCTTGAACTGGGTTCATTAGAACACCTGCTGCAGACTTTGACCACTCCCCGTGCCCAGTGTTGGTGCCTGGAAGGATCTCCTCTGCCACAGCCAGAAGCCAAAAAGAGAAAAAGCAGCAATGTGCATTCCCACACACTCAAAACCTCCTAACCCAGCTCTTACTTTCTCTTTCCAAGAGTGAATTTTGGGGCTGTTTGCAGAATGCTGCTACTGCTCCACTCTGCTGAACACTCACCTTCCCCAGTATATCTAGTAGGTGGAAAATTGACCTAATTAATTAAACAGGAAGAAAGATGAGCTGTGGAACAGATGAACTGAACCTTTAAGGAACACTTTTCCTAAAGGCATCCAGGAGTACTTCTTGGTTTTGTAATTCCTCAGCTTGGGGCCTTAGAAATACGTAAGAGAAGGTTGGTTACAGCCATGTAAATGATTCTCCTGTAACTCCTGTGTGCTGGAAACCTGTCCCTTTTTGCCTTTTTGCTTGTGTGAGCTGACACTCTTTCCAGTTAATTCTGCTTTCCCTACACCCCCCTGTGGGTACCTGTGAACAGCAGCGAGTTTGAGTTTGGGATGGGGTGCTCAGGCTGCCCACGTGCTGCCAGCCCACCTCCCGAAATGGTTGAACCTACCTATTTTCCTGTTGATTTTCTTTGTTTCTGAAGATGGTGAGGTATTTCCAAGAGTAACTGGAGCCCAGTTGTTCTGTAAAAAATACCAGGATGGTCTGGAACTCGATCTCCTTGTATGTATCCATCATTTTCCAGCATATGCCTCTTGTTTCTTGTTTGCTCAGCATGTGAGCTCTTGCTTGTGCAGGACTGGTTATTTCTGGCACATTTGGGTCGTGATTCCAAAACTGCACCTACAAATATTGCTGTAACTCACATCACTTGATTACAGCCAGGCACTCCCAGAGAACACACAGAGCCTTTTTTTTATGGATTTAAATTCTATGGCTGAATTCTTTGATGTCCAAGTGTGAAGTCTGACAGAAGGTTTTTCTGCCCATGAGGAATTTCTCTATTCTCCTTGGAGGAATCTCCACTATCTAGTATGGGTCAACTTCTCTAACTGCCAGATTTCATAAGATTTGTAGGAAATTAATTTAAATTGAACTGTTCAGTAGATTCAAGATGAGAGAGAAGAGAATGTTCCCCTCCCAAGTAAAAGCCAACATATTAATGTAGGAAAATGAACTAATAATCCCTTAGTTTGTTTATGTATTGCTGGACTCTGCTACCAGCAAAATGCTCGTAATAGGAAACATATTCCAAAAGGAGAGAATATTTAAAAGAAGGCAAAATCAGAGGTTATTTGCTCTGTTGTCTCATTTTGTTCAGTAAGATAAAGGCAGTGGCAATGAGCCATGAGCCCTGACTTGCATTTTATCCTATGGGCTCCCACTCAGCTTCTGAGCACTGGAAGTTAATGTTTTACACCATTACCCCAGCAGCGGGGACAGCCACCCCAAGGAGAGGATTCTGTGTTTGCAGAATGAACTCTGGTTGGTGCTTGGACAGCATAAAATGGCAAATGATACCAGTTGGTTTCTCTCCTTTTACCGTGGGCGATCAAGGGAGCCAAGGGTGGGTCTGACCCAGGGGAAGCGACACCTCCTGGTGAACGTGCAAGTCTGAAACTCAACCCTGATTTCCCCATAATTCAGGATTCCTTGCTTCCCTCCCTTCAGGTCAGGCTTGGCTGCTGGAACCTGAATTGAAGCGAACTCGATTGTGCTTTGCAGGGTGTTGGTGGCACTGGTGGGGCACAGCAGGGCTGGCATTGGGGCTGGGGGTGTCATTTGTCAGAGGTGTTTTACAGAGCTGGGGCGGGGACAGACTGGGGGACAGAAACCTGCAGGCAAATGTGTCAGTGGTGTAATAGTAACTCAGAGCCCAATTACTGGAGAAATCTTGTCTTTTAAAACACTAATCTCCCCATTTCAAAATAAAAGAAAATTACTGTTCTGAACTGGAGAAAAAGTCTCCTGCTTTAGAGAGATAAGATTCTCTTGGTATCCAGAAGGGCATGACATTTTTCCCGTGTTTGATTATATCAAATATATTAAATATGACCTCAATGTTTAAGGTTACTCAAGCTGTAAGAGTTCAAAAAAGATTCTGGATGAGGATTTTTCGATTTATTTTCTTAAGCCTCTGTAATAATTGTAAATAGTCATTCTTTTAAATAACAAATAGTAAGAGGTCAAAAAATGTGTAAAGATATGATTCTGTATTTCATTACCAAGGAAAGTTCCCAGCAGAAAAAATGTAGCTATGGCTAGAAAAACAGATATTTAAGAGGAATCATTGGTGTATAAGCAAAAAGCTTTAATATGATTTAAAATGTTAAAATTGTGAAACATGGTGGATAATTTGGAAGATAACGAGGTGTGAGGAACACCAGTTTTCAGCTGTAGATATTCACTGTTGGAAGACAAACCTGCATAAATACCCTGGCAGAGACAAGCAGAATGACCTTAGGGCCTTGCCATTAATGAGGGATGATTTTCTGTCAGTTTGTGATTTAAGATTGGCAAACGTACTTTAAGTGTAAAATCAAAGAAATGGGCTCATTCTTTATGTTGATTCCTGATTATTCCATGTACTAGACCTTGAATTTAGGAAAAGAGCTTTAAAATTCCAGTCACCATTTCCAGGTGCGCAGTTTTTCCTGGGTGAGGCTTGGTAAACTGACAGAGGAGTTGTCTGGTGTCCTTAGGATGGGAGGGAAACTCTGTGTCCCTCACTGCTGTTAACACACAGGGAACTTGTAGCACTCAATTCCTGATGCTGCAGTTCCAGAAAACACCTTTTTGGGGTTTTTTCATGGCATGCCTCATGCTTTTCAATTTATACAACATGAATTTATTTTTCATAACTGTCCCATCTGGAAGTTTAGATGATTTTTCCTACACGAGTGTTCTCATTTGTGCCATCAGCTTTGTGACTGCCCAAATTAGCCAGTAAAACTCAGGCTTTTCTGTTTTATTTTTCAGAAAAATACACATTTGGGTGAGATGTGAAAATCAGTTCTCATGAAAAGAAATTTAGAAGTCAGGTTTCTGTTTAACTGATTCAAAATGAGAAACAAATGTGCCAAACAGGGATGACTCCGGAGTCCTGGGAGACAATCTCCTGGGACTGAGTTTTCACACCAGCTGCCCATGCTGCAGGAGCAGCGCTGGGGTGGAATCCTCCATCCTTGCTTGCCCCCAGGAGGCTGGGAATGAAGTGAAGCTGCTGATCCCTGCTGCCTTTGAGGGAATGTCCTGCAGGAAGGGCTGTGAAGAAAAGAGGTGATGAGGGCCTGCCTGGCCTGGGACCAGCCAGGGGAGCTGGACTGAGGAGAAAGGCACTGAAACGCCTGTGTGACAAAAAAAGTGTGATTTGCCCTTTTATTTAACAAATTACTTCATTCTTGACTGAGTAGAACTGGTTAAAATTTTTCACTGAGAACATTTTTTCCTTTAAATAGTGTGGTTTTGTTTGATATGCAGGAAGTTGTTATTACTGCTTAAAAAGAAAGCCCTAAAGCATAGGTTTGGCGTAGAAAATACTGAAACCTGGGCAATCTAGAGAGTCATTTCTATAGTATCAAAAATTCAAATCAAAACAAAGTTGGTATTTTCAGTTGGATTCTTAAACTGTTGCTTCACAACAAAAATGATGACTTAAAATATCTTTGAATACTTCTTTCAGGAGAACCAAACAACTTGGGAGTTCTTCAGCACTTATGTGTGTGAGAACCACATTGCTGTTGCAAACCACTCTGATGTTGTTGGTAAAAACGGTCTCAAATGCAGAGTGACAAGATCGGAGGTGTGTGTGATTGGAAGAGATGAGCTGCAGTGTCATGATGTAATCCAAGATGGGTTTTGCAGAGAGTTGGGCTGGGAATCTGGGTCTGTGTGCTGCAGGAGCCCTGGGAAGCCTGAGGTGGAGGGGAGGAAGCATCCTGTGCAGGAATGTGGTCCCACTGTGTTCCACCCTCTGCCCAGCTCTAGAGGGGTCAAAGGGCTTTTTTGTTTTATATTTTCATTTGCAAGGAGTGTTTTTTGGTTTTTTTTTCTTTTCATAAGTTTAGAAGGGACTGAAACAGACTTTTATTTCACAGAGTTGTATTTTAAACCAGTGCTGTGCTAGTCCCTGGTGAGACCAGAACAACATACACAGAGCGGGGTGTTGAGTGAGCTGGCTCCCAGTTGGGCTGCTGGAGATGTGTTGGGGTTAATCCAGAATGTTCCCATTCAATTGCTGCAGTTTTGGGTTCTTCACAGCATATTTCACTGGACTGGGCTGGAACTCCTATAACTAAAGCTGACAGTGACTGTCACGCCTATAGAGCTTCCAATTTTCCATGTTCGGTCTGCCTGTTTTTGCAGAGGAGAATGTCTTAGCTTCACATAGGAGTGGTTTTCCTGGAGGAAATGGGCTAAGGCAGAGAAAATTATCCTGGACTTGTGCTGACATCTGCATCATAGTGGTGCAGAGGGACGGAGAAAGTTACCTGAAGTCTTCTATGGGCTGCAATACTCAGCAGACTCGTGAGGGTTCTAAAGACGCTGCAAAGTGCACAGAGCAGTAAGAATCCCTCTCACCCTGGTTCTGCGGAAGGCTGAAGGAGGGATACCAGCTCCAGTGCTCTGCAGATGATGGATTCTGTGTGATTTCGGTCACTGGTGGTACCATGCCCACAGCAGGATTTCCTTTGTGGTCTTTTCGTGTTTGTTCAGGGATTTAAGTGTGGGTAAAACATCACAGATTACTCATCTGTGGATTAGAAAGGAAGAGACTTGTCTTAGGGTTGTCACTTAAAGCTGTTACAGCAAATAAACGTGTCAGGGTCAGTGAGCAGTGTCAGAGCCACAGTGCAGAAGGGACAAACACAGCTTGCTTTCTGCTGGACAGATACTAAATCCCTGATGAGAAGCTTCAGGAGGGCAGGGAGGACTGAGTGGTGTTCGTGGCCTGCTTAAAGGCTGGAAGGATTGGTTGTTGTCTGATTACAACCCCTTCAAACTGCAGATAGACTCTGCTCTCTATACATGGGGCAGATATTTACCAAAATCCTTGTACCCTCAAACTCCAGGTGTTTTTTAGATAAAAGTTTGGTTTGCCAGCACTTCCTCAGTCGCTGCTTCAGCCTGTTCCCAAGAGCGCTGTAGTCACTGACAGATCCATGGCTGCTGACTTTGTGGTGTTCTTTACCCTGCCTTGTTCTTTGGCCCTTCTTTTGCAAGGCATTTGTTTCCAGGTCTTTGAAAGAAGAATCCTTTCTCTGCTTTCTTTCTCTCACCCAGACAATGTCTCGTTCAGTGAACACTGACTGCAGGGAACAGGCAGACTTTTGGGTGGTTGTAAATCCTTTTCTCCATTCACAGCCCATTTTCCTTTCCCTCCCTTTCTTACAGGTCGATAAAGTGTGTGGACAGCCCAGACAGCAGGAGGGGAACCTGTCAGCAGCCAGTATTGTGCCAGTGAAGGCGGTGCCTGAGACCCAGGCGTTCGTGATGGCTCACACCAGCCTGAACAATAAAAGAAGGTAACCCTAGGCCCTGGTTGCTTTGGAACAAACCTTGCCTCATAATCTGTGCTGTTGGTTCCTTGCACCGTGGTGTTCAAGCCAAAGCCACAGCTCTGTCACCTTCTCTGGGTGCTCTCCAGCCTCTGCCATTGCTGGCAGCAGCACAGGTGACTTTGTGGTGTCATTTATCAGTCTCTCCAAGAAAGGTCAGACTTGGTATCGTTGCTTAACACCAAGGTGTTCATTATTTCCAGAATCTTTCAGTGAAAATGGTGAAAGCTTTTCCTTGAGAAAGCCTGAGGAAATAGATTCCCGTGGTTCAGTCTAAAGTGCTTCAAATGTAACTGCCCAGGTGTGTAAGGACACGAGCTTAATCAGGGGCAGCAGGGGAAGGAGGAAGGGGTGAAAAGGAAAGATTCATTGCCCTGACACCAAGTCAGTCCCTGATTCCCCTGGACTGGAGAGGAGTGCAGAGATCCCTTGGAATCTCCTTGATTTGTTCCATAACAGAGAAAGAGTTTTTAGGCTTCTTGTGTCCATTTTGGCTCCTGTTCTTCAGCAGTGCCCCATCTGAGACACCAAAAGCTGGGGTACAGCCACTGGCCCTGACAGGAGCATCCCTGCTCCCAGATCTCCGGAGCTTTTCTGTCCCTTCACCTTGTGCAGCTCCTGAACTGGCTCTCTGCACATTCTGAGTGGGGAGGAAGGGATTTCTTTGCAATCCCACTCATGATACACGGGTAGGTGTCAGAGCAAACTGCCCATGAAGTCACAGGGCCTGTTCTGGCTGACACCGTGTCCTCTGCAGCAGCAGTGGGATCGTGCTGGGCTTACACCTCTGTCCAAAACCAGTACCTAAACTGCCCAGACAGTCCCTGTGCATCTCTGTTGCATAAGTGGATGACAGACAGCAATGTTAAAATTTCCATAGCCTGCATTCTGGAGTTTGAGTTGTGAAGATGAGATTTTTATCCATTTCTGTTTCCATTCTCAGCTTGCATGAACGGAACAAACTCTGCTTTAAAAGATAAAAGTAATAACAGCAAGCAAAGTTTTTTGAGTGATAGTGATAATTTCATCCTTTTGTAATTTAAAATCAAAGCATAACAGTTTGTGCTAGTGTTTGGAGCTAATCAATTTTTACCAGGCAAATCAGGAAAAAAGAGCATTAAAGAAATTAAATTAATAAATTCAGCAGCAAAAATCCAAAGAACAGTTGCAGTACGATTATTGAAACAGGTTTTTAACAGCACAGAGCCCTGGGCCATCCTCTGTGTAGCTCACTGACTTGGCTGGGGCTTAACACTGGCAGCCCAAAAGGCAGAGCTGCCAACCTGTCACCAGGTGACCTCTTTAAAAGATGTAAATTTGTGTCTTTCATGGCATGACAGCTGTTCTTTCTCACCTGAGGATCTGCTTCCTCCCCTTCCCAGCCATCTAGAATTATTTGGATATCGACCTTTTAAAATGCAAGGCTTGTAGATGGAAAAGAAAATAAATGAAGGCACTGTAAATTAGACAGTTTGCCAGAATTGGTCTGCACACTGAAAATTAATTTATCAAAATAATCTAAACTAAATCCCTGCTTACATAATTAGCATGAAAAATTACTGAATTACAGTGTTGATATGTATTGTGGAGAGCTGTGCACCAACAATGAATGATGGAAATATGCCACAAATAGTAAGAAGTGGAAAATTTGAAGCTATTCTCCACAACTTCCTATAAAACACATGGCCTGAAGCTTGTACTTCTGCTTCTTGGAAACAATTGTGGAACCATAGAGTGAAAGGCACCGTGATTGGCTACATCACTGTGTTGTTCACTCTCCATCATTTAATCACATACGATATCAATAAAAAGCAATTTAAGGTGATAAAATTCTATAATACATGGGTGAAACAAAGAGTGACAGAGCTACAGGGGAACCAGATTATGAGAGTAATTCCGTGAATCTTTTGTGATGTTCCTCCTTCTGGTGGTTTTAGGAAATGAAGAGCAATAATGTCACCTGTCTACCAGGCCAGGGGCAGGGTCACTCAGGGACTTGGCTCTGCTGAGTCTGTCTGGTGGTCTGGGTGATAGACATCCTTCCAAAGGATCCTTGAATTCAAGGGGAGTGTGGAACACGACTCCAGCCTTTTAGGGTCAGGGAGAAGGAATGAGCCAGCACTCCCAGTAACCAGAAAAGCTGTGGCTCGTTCCCTTGATGTGTCGGAGCATTCCCAAGCTCCAAGAGGAGAGGAGAACCTCTCTAGTTGGCACAGCTGCAGGAGAAACCACGATCCAGGGGCCTCTCCTCTGTTCTGTCCAGCCTGCTCAGAGATGCCCTGAACCCCCAGTGCCAGGCAGCTTTTACCTGCAGATGGGTGTTTGCTGCCAAGCTGTCGAGTCTCTGCTAGGCACTTACAAACTCAGGCTCCTTTTCCGAGGAGTTTGAGAAGCTCTGGTTCCAGCTGCTGAGCAGAGCCAGGGCGGCTGGGGCAGCTGAGGGGTGGGGTTGTTCATGGTGTCCCTTGGCCTGTGAGTTCTGCAGGGGGAGGTGTTTGGGGTCTGCCTGGAGCCAGCCCTGCTCACCCTCTGCTCTTGTGCACAACGAGATCTGCAAGGTCCCCGAGTGCCCAGAGCCACTGGATTCTCTTTTGCAGTTGCTGAACCCTTTTCTTCTCCTCTTACTCTCATGGGTTCCTGGGAGATTTCCCATCACTCTTTATTTTACTCTGCATTCCATTCCTGCATATTTTTTATTATGCATCACTTAAATGTCAGGGACTATAATGAAGGAAGCTGAAACTTGAATAAATGCTGCATGATCTTGCAAGAAACCATTTCCTATGATTAAACTGGAAAGCATAAAATTGATTATTAATTTGTTTTTAACCATTACACAATCGCAGTCAGGGATTAACTGGAACTGGCAGGATTGCTGCTGTAGTCATTTTTTAATGTGGAGGTTACTCCAACATGTAATAGAGATGACAAGAAAATTGGAACCATATGATGGCACAGGGAATGTAAATGGCATGTACAGAATCTCAGTCAGTAAATTGGAATGTGATTGCTGAGTTCAGCACAAAGAACTTGGCTGGTCAGGGCCTGGTCTCTGAGCAGAGTTGAATACCTGCCTTTTAGTGTCTCTGCTCCATGGAACCTTTCAAACCACTAAACACAGACTGGGTACAGAGCTGTATATAAAATATATTTAACAAAGAACTGTAACATATTAGGTCCCTAACTGGAGGAAGCAGGCTTGGAAATTATATTTTGTTGGGATTTCTTTATTATGCTGTGAGTTTACAGATCTTTTATACATCTTAAAATGAACCATTTAAGAATTCCTTTGGGAATGTTTGAAGTCAATGATATCTATTTCATTTAAAATAAACCATCTATTGGGGCAGACATCACATGATTTTATTAAAATTTGAGTAATGAAGTGCTAGTGCAAAATAGATTGTTAATGTCAGATGCACGTTAACCACTGGCCAGGGCTGAAGTTTGAGCTGATCCAGATTTTCCCTGGTACAAATTCTCATTTGGTTCTTTTGAGAGGCTGTTTTGGAATCACTGCCTGGGTGGTGGCAGGTGCCACTCACCTGATGGTCAGTGCAGGTCCCCCCTGTTCTGGGGCCACTCCTGCCAGCAGCTGCCAGGACCTGTGATGGCAAAGCTGCATGGTCTGCGTGCCCTGGGGCTGCTGGAGGCCGTGCTTGCTCTCTCCAGGAAGAGCTCTAAATAATCACCAGGGTTATTTCCACAGGGTTGTTCTTCCTCCAGTATAGCCTGAAAGTCTGTGGCTCCTGTTTTGCAAAGTTGGTTTTTTTCAGTGGTGCAATCCCAGTACAGCACAAAATACTTGTATTTATATTATTTATTACCAGTAAATTGCTCATTGTGCTGGGACATGAACGTTACTCATTCGTATCCCCCCTCCCATGGTTCTCATTTTAAACTGTTTGCCGTTGTGTTCTTGTACAGCTTCATGTATTTACAGCCCTTCCATTTGGTGTCAGTTACAGTTCATTTAAGTACCACTGAATTTATTTTCAGCTTTCTGCTGTGTGTGCTGCATTTGTAATTCTGCTCTTATTTGAAAATGATTGGGACAAACAATCTCAGTTGTACTTTTTTCCAGTATTGAATTGACATTTTTGACTGCATGTATACTTTGGAAAAATCTCATGATAATTTTCCTCCTTTTTTATTTTCTTATATTGTCCTATGCATGTGCTTGATGACTTTTCTTTCAAATAATTTTTACTTTTCTCTTTTGTTTCTCATTTCTTTCCCTCATTTGCCTGAATTCCTGTTTCTCCCCTGCTCCCCAACCTCTCCTGATTGATGCTTATTCTCCCCGGCCTATTCCAGTTCTCTGCCTCTGAAAGCTTCAAAGAATGACAAATCAAGAAGTTTGAAAAAATTCTCTCGGTAAGAATGAAAACAAGGTGACATGCTTTGTTGTCTCTACACTTAGCTCATCTCCAGCTGTAATCTAGGAGCTAGCATACTTTTGATTGCTGCTTTTCCACTGTGGGGCACTGGGAAACTCTGCATTTTCTACCCTAGTGTGTTTAGTTTTATACTGATGAAAAGTAAATATTTTCACTCGATAAGACTGAGAGTTGGACGCAGAATTCTGCATTTGCTAAGATGCTGCTTTGAAATGTCAGAGCCCCCCTCTGCAGAGAGAGCAAAGGAGTTCAAACCTCTAGGGCTGAGCTGAGGAAGACAAGCTTTAGACTCTTAAAAGGATGCTGGTTTCCTCCTTCAAAGAAGACTCTGAATTAGAATCTGTGAAATCTTTGGCATCTGTGTTGCCTTCTGGAACTGATACTCTTAGGCTGTTCTGTCAGGCAGCCTTCTGGCTGGGCCTGGCTTTGCTCTGTAAATCCTCAGAGCTCGTGTTTGGAAGTTGGTACTCAAGAGGTAGAAATTTTGCTTTGCTGTGAATACCAGCTGTCCTGCTCTGTTAGTTTCTCAGGACCATGTGATGACTGATTTATCTAGAGCAGGATTTCATCCGACGGGGTAAATGGGATGGTTCAACACTTGTGAGAAAGTATAAAATATAAAGACAGCTGTGGGGAGAGGTGACCACTGCCTCAGCCTTGTAGGGACAGGTATTTCCCAGGGGCTTGGATGTTGTTTAAAGCCCTTGTTGCTCCTAAGGAGTGATAAATCCTGCCTGGTTTGTGCCAAGCTCTCTCAGCCGTGTCCCCAGGCACCTCTCCAGGGCAGTGTCCCCTCACAGGCTGAACCACTGCAAACCAGAAAGGGTCCCTTGGCATCCCAGACGGGCTGTGGAGGGAGTCCTGAGACAAGCACAGAGCTCAGCAACAGCTCTGGCTGGGTCTGTGCCCTGAATCTTGTTCTCCACGTTTAACACACCAAACAGGAGCTTCTAAAGCAGTGGAGCAGGGTAATTTCTCATTGTGAAATTCTCTTAATTGTGTGCAGAATTAACAGCTTGTTTTGTCAGTTTATTTTTATGCCCAGCTCAGCCAGGTATATATTATAGGTATAACTGGATTATAAAGAGGCAGCAGTTTGCCCTCAAAGTGTTTTTCCAAACACAGTCAGCAGAAATATGCTGTCTGTACTGGCCCTGCCTTCTATGATGATGTTTTCCCAATGCTTTTTAATCTGTTTAGAAAGAGTAGGTGTAGCCTTTATTCAAGTTTTGTGAGAGACACTGTAACACAATGTGTTAAAACTGGACTAAACAAAGTGGGATGATACATAATGCGTAGAAATACACTAGAAATCAAAATTAATTCAGATTATGGTTTTTCTAAAGTCTCGATTTGGTGGAGGGTGAGGCTGACGGGGGTTTAGCTGCTGAGTTCACTGTTGTGTTGTTAAATGTGTTTTTCCTGCATTACAGAGAGTTCATCAATTACATGAAGCGCTCCCGAACCTTTTATGCCTCTATAGCAGAAAGGCTTTGTGATGGAGATCTGGTGATGAGAGACAGCTCAACCTGCTGGAATGGAGAGGATGTTGTAGAAAGGTAAAGTTTTAAGTAAAAGTTCGCTGGAATGGTGAAAAAGGGGTCTTGGCATCCTTCTCGTGGTTCAGCAGTGTTGTAAGATGCTGTTGTCATAAGTTTTTCCTTCATAGTGAACTTTATGAATTGAACTTGTTTAATTGAGAGAGGGTTTTGCTTGAATTAAAGCTTGTTATTGCTGAGTTGTAGGTATCTGTAGGATCTGAAACACAGTGGATGAGTTTTTTGGTATCTGTGTGAAACACAGTGGATGAGTTTTTTGAAGGGCTGCTGTGCAGGTGCTGTCCTTTCCCAGCTGCGACAGCTCTGCCTTGTGTGGCTCAGTGAGGGAGCAGCACCTCTGGGGCTGGTGAGGCCCCTCACAGTGTCCTGCAGAGCTGAGAATCATGTTGGGCCAGGATTAGAAAATACCAACTTCTTCCATAGGGGTTTCAAGAAACCACAGTGACCAGACCATTAAGTTTGTAAAGAATTTCCTTGCCATGTATTTTCAGAATTTCTGCTGTAGCACAGTGAATAACGTCTGTTCTTAGAATTGCCCAGCATCCTTATCAGACCAAATTCTTCAGGCATTCTTACAATCTAACAATGAATTCATTGTTCCAGGTTGGTAGAGCACCCAGAAGCTCTGAGAGTGAAAAGATCTTTTTGGTTTCATGGCTAATTTTTCCCCCTTTATTTGCTCAGTGTCTTTCCCATCACCCTTTAGTCTCTAAACTAGAATATACACTTGCATTTCCACGAGCTACACTTGTTGCTGTCATTTCTTTTACTCTGTATAACATAAATTGCCCTGGGGAGAAAAAGAGCTGTTTAGAACACAACTGTATCTTTCCTATCACTGTCAAAGTGTACATCAGTTTTTGCAGTGAGAGCTGGTTGGAAGCGTGCCAGGGAATGTTCTCCAAAAATTTCTTTTTTTGTCAAAACAGAGATGTTCCATGGGGTTGTGTTGGCTTTCATGATGTTTCTTTTTGAAGTGGATTTTGTGGCCTGTAGCAGTTCTAAAAGATAAAGTTCTAGCGTTCTTTTTTCTTGCCTTAAAACAATTTTCATGCCCACAAGTTGTTTTCTAGGAACTTACTGAGTAATTCCTGCGTGGAGCAAAGATGTGACACTTACTGTCTGTCCCATTAATGGGGGTTCTGACCCCCACGTAGCTCTGTTTGCTTTTCTCGTGTAAATAACTTCAGCCTAACTACAGCCGAGATATTTGGGGATAAATGCATGACTGACACATCCAAAGATAACTTCAATATTTCAATATACATTGTCATTACAAATTAATTGTAGAGCTTATGTTTGAAGATTTTGGCAACAACGCAGTATTATAAATATTGATGTATAGTGATTGCAATATTGGTTGAAGTCTTTGCAGTAAAAAGTAATGGAGAGGAAACAGGAAGAATATCAGTATTTCTAATCAGTATTTCCATATCAGAATCTCATTTGCGTGTGACATGTTGCTGGATACACAGTTAACTTCTAGAACAAACAGCTTTCTAGCCAAAAGAAAAACAAGAAAAACCAAACAAACAAAAAGAAACATTTTCTGTATCAGTTTTCTGGGGGGAAAAAAGAGTTACATAAAATTTTTATCTCGCTTTGTTTAAAAAAATACTTCAAACCACTCAGATTGCTGATACACATATTTTAGAAAGGCACCAAGGGGAAAGCTGTTGTTACTTTCCTCTGTCAGTCTGTAACTTTCCCAGAGCTGGAGATACATGGAAAAATTTCCAGTATGAAAGGGATGGGAAGCTGGGAAAAGCAGCAGGGAAAAGACTAACAAGATGCCTCGTGTTTTGAATGACAAAGCAAAAATAAAGGAAAAAGGAAACCTAAACAACCTATCCCCCAAGATGACAGCAGCAAAAACCCAACCCCACCACCAAATGTAGATATTTGTTTGTAGTTAGCATATTAAACGGGCAAAATGGGAAACAAAGAGGTTACATTATGTGTTTAATCAGACAGATATAGATAGATAATATAAAATATAATAATATATAAATATTACACATTGATATATTTTCTCACAGTATTGATTGCTCTAAAAGGAGGAGGCTTTCTGGGCAGCCTGCCCTGCCAGCAGTGCCACGCAGCAGCACAAACAGAGCTCCTGCCTGCTGGCACTTTCTGCTCCTTCCATCTTCTGTTTGATGGGCTGGGCTGGTCACACTTCTCCCCATGAGGGACATAAAGCTGTCCTGGCTGTGCCTGAAGATGCATTTCTGTTTGCTCCTTCTCCTTTCCCAGGGCACCAGGGCACTAAATAGCAGCAGCAGTGAACAGCTCTGAACTCAAACAGAGCCTTTTTATGGACTGGGGCTCAGCACAGAGATCACCCCGTGGCTCTGGTGGCTCTGGGTGAACCCGAGTTTAAGGTCACTGGGGCTGTGGGGCTGGCACAGCTCCTCTTTCCCCCACATTCCCTGCATTTCATAATGCTGCTGCAAAGCTGAGCATTATTTATGGTCTGTGCTAAATGGCACACAAGCTCTTCAGGAAAAACAAACCAGAGCTTTACAAACAATTTTGACACACAAATGCAGCCTGAAACAATATGAAATCACTACTCAGATATGAAGATCGAGCTCTCAGTTAGCAGAGAGGGCACTTGAGGTCTGATAAACAGGATTAGCCTTGTACCTTTTTGTTTTGGTTTAGTTCTTTGCAGTGGGTTTTCTCATGTTTAAATTGTTGCTTTTGCAGGAAAAAGAAGTTTGAGCTGCCAGTTAAATACACCATAAAAAGAGTCAGATTCCCACTGGTTTGAGGCTGAGCTTCTGGCCTGCTCTTCAGAGAGCAGGAAGACATGGCTTTGCTAGGAATGCTCCAGTGTCAGTTCAGGACAAAATTAGAAATACTTGCACCAGAAGTGCTGTCTTTCTCTTAATTGCTCTTTTGAGCGGCTTGTTCCTGAAGCAAGACTTCATTTTAAAAATAGTCTGTGAGCTTGTGAATGGTCTCAGCTTAATAATTGTGGAGCTGTAGCCATTTCTGACTTGGATCCTACATAGAATTGTTGGATCAGAAGATCAAACTTTAGATTTATTTGGAGTGAAGAAAGAAAAACGATTCTGAAAACCACTCTAGGGAGTTTTGTGTTTGTTGACTCTCCATTTCAAGAGGAAATCTCCTGAGTTTCTAAATGAAATTGTCTTTTTATTAATGCCAGTTAGCTTGACCTGAAATATTCTTTGAGATGGTAGAAATAGAAAGACTCTGCTGGTCACACAGCATCCTCCTCCTCTGCTGGTCATCGGCTGCTTTCCCACTTGGAGTCGCTTTCTCAGGAAACTTCAGCTGTAGCATGGTCACAAACTTGGATATGTAAATGCTTTTTAAACCAGGTTACCTGGAACAGAAAAGAAGGATGTTTGTAACACCCAGGAGCGACCCACACTTCTTTTCCTTCCTTCTCTCTTTTGTTCCTTGTTTTTCCTGGAATTTTGGGGATTAGGGACCACTGTCCTTGGGCTTGAACAGATCCTGCCATGGGCTGTCAGGCTCTCAGGGCCTGCCTGAGCTGGCTGAGGAGGGAAGTGGCAAATCACAGGGACTTCATTTTCTCAAAACCTGTTCCTTTAGAGACTTCCAGTTTTTATGAGTTTAGCACTTTCACGGTCCCCTTTCCCATTTCCTTAGGCTCTAGCAAGCAGCCATCTGGATATGGAAAACAGAGATAATAATTTAGCCTTAGCATACTTAAAGCATGTTTAACGTCTGTTGTTCTCATGCCATCAGTGTAAACAGTTTCTAGAGATGTACTTGTGACTGTAAATTGCAAAATGCTATCTCTCTTTTTGCAGTATTTTCCAGGTTTTAGGGTATTTTCCAGGACTTGTGATGTTTTTGTTGGTGTTTGTTCAGTCTGAGTTTGTATTTTTTGCAGGGGGAGGGTGAGTTCTTTGATTAGTTTTTAAAATTTGAAACCCTGTAGAATAAAACAAATACACACTGTCAGAAGTGGCCATTTAAGACATAAATTTTCCTGAGCTTACCCTTCAGAATGATGCAGAGCTCTGACAGGCTTGGAATAGCAGATGATGTGTCCTGTCTGGATGCTTGAGGGGTGAGTGCTGAAGTTCTTTGCCATGCAAGCAGGTAAATGTTAATGAGGCTGCTAATTAATTACCTCCTGCACTGTGAGGGCAAATCACCTCACAGCAGCAGCGGACAGCACTGGGCCGTGTTCTCCCAGGGAGAGAATTTCTCTCAAACGGGAAAATGAATTCTGTAGTTTTGGTCACTGCAAATGAGATACTTTGCAGAAGACAGAAGAGTTTCATATGGAAACTGGTTACCTTTGTTCCAAATATGCTTTATCTGTTCCACAAACTCCGTCCATGTGAGTGTGGTCAGATTCCCATGGGACAGTGCCAGGCCGCAGAATAGGAAGGAAAGAGGGAGAGTTTGTAGGGAACTCAATCAGGGAGTGCAGGTGGGGGATATGTGGAGGTCAGCTGTGTGTGAGAGGGGAGGGAACAGGAGCAATGCTGGGGCCAGAGATGCTGGAGGAAACCAGCTCAAGGGGCTGAGCTGCCTGGAGAAGCCTCTGCTGGGATACCCTGTCTGGGAGCTCCCACCCTCGGGAGCAAACACTGATCTCAGCAGCACAGCGGCTTTGCTCACTTCTGGGGAGTGCTCTGGATTCCTGCCTGATTGACAAGAAAGATTCTGGAATTGGAGCTTGCGGGTTTGTCATAAAGGGTGGAACAGTCAGTGTTTATGGCAGTGATTCTGCTCTCCCTGCTTTGTTTGGGAAGGGTGTGTGAATTCCAGCGTTACAGTAGCACAGTGCAGAGTGCAGTGAAACTCCTGGGACTCCTGAAGGCCTGGGTGGCAGCAATCCAGCGTGCCCAGTGCTGAGCACACCCCTCTGCCAGCTGGGGTGCAGAGACACAGCAATCTGCAGCGCTGCCCGTGTTTGCAAGGTGAGAGGCTTCCCTGATGATGGAAAGAAGCAATTACATTTTAAACACAGAGCATTAGGCACACAATTAGATTAAAACTGTTCTTACTCTCAGCGCTAAGCTGTGGTACTTAGATAAAAATATGTATCTGTAGTGCCTCCACAGAGGACTGGACAAGGTTTTAAAAGACGCTCACAGAAGAAAATCTATTTAACTAGGAAAGTAGCAATATAAGGAAGTAAATGCCTTAGTAAGGACATAATATTTGTCCTTGTTTCTAACAGGAGTAAATGCAATTTCAGTTCAGTTTTAGAGAAGATTTCTTAAAAGTGTGAGGCAGCTTTCAGAAAAATGAACAGATAATGTGGTCCAAATGAATTGGTAATATATTGTGGAAGTGAAGCTGTTTGATTGCTTTTCACCAATACCAGCAAACAGAAAAAGAATTGGTTGCTCTGTGTGTATATAACCCATATGAAGGGATTCTTTATGAAAAGGAAGCCCCCAAATCCAGCCAACAGTGTGTTCAATCTGCTGGAGTTACTGAATGCCACATGGCAACACCTGGATGACTTTCCTGCGGCAGGATCAGAGGCCAGCGCGGTGAGGTGATACTAACTGAAGGAATTACTGTGTAGTGCCAGAAAGGATGTCCCTAAAATACCTCCCAGGGGTTATGGGAATAGACAGATGCAGAAAGGAGTGACTTCTGTGCTGATTTGAGTTTAGTGCCACACAGGGTCCTGTGGCCTAGGTCACTCTTCTGCCTCTGGTTCTGCCTCTGTGAAAACCACGAGCTGTTCTGTCTTCAATCACGTGGGGCCTCTCTTTCGAACAATCAACAGGCACATTACAAAGCCATTAAATAATTAGCAGTGCCTTCCTTAGCCGTGTTTGTTTCGTGACAGTCTCACTCTAACTAAAACAGAGCAGGGAAAAACGGAATTGGGAAATTGCCTTTCTACTTGTAAAGGTCTACGTCGTGAGGCTCAGTGCTTGAGAGATTTTTGCACACATGGACAGCAGGAAGGGGTGAGTGTCTCAGAAGCTGTTACCTATCACAGGACCTCTCAGCTGTGAGAATACATGAAAGTTGGCTGTTGATTGCCACAGGACTTACTTTTCTCCATGGATTGGGAAGATACATTCACGTTTTCGGTCAAGAGCCCTTTCTAAAATTGCACAAAATGAAGCTGTCAGGCACAAGCTTTCAGCCCCAGCGTTCTTTTCTGTCTGAAGGGTCCCTGTTATGCTTTGGGACCATTGGCAATGAAGTGGTCATGGAATACTTCCCCGTGTCCCATAACTCCTGTGGGTAAGGTGCCTCCTGTGCTGGGGAGAGCTGCTGGGATGGCAGGGAGGGTGCTGAGCTGTGTGCTGGGACCTGCTGGCTTTGGAGTTCAGGCAGAAGCCTTTGAAATACAAACCGAAGGCTGTCCCCAGAGAGCCCTGCAGAAGGGAGATGCTGCAGCCAGCGGGTGCAGCCTGAGCTCAGATTTGCTGCGTGTGGCTGTGCTGGGGTGGGAGCAGCAGCACCCTCGAGTGCAGGCTGGGGCAGGGCTGTGAGGATGAGGGCAGGTATTGTTTTACACACCCCATGTGTACCCAGCTTTTCTCCTTGTGCTGTAAAAGAAACCTCTGCAGTTGTGCATAGTGAACTTCAGCAGCAATCCCGCCCTCCTTTCCGCCTCCACTGAGTAAGGAGTGGTTGCACACGTGCCCCTCTGCTGCATTTATTGAAAGCTGCTTCTCTTGGCACTTCTGTGCCTTTATTTCAGGGTTTTCTGCTAAGCAGTAGAATCACGACTAAATGAAGAAGGAATTACTTGCTTCTGAATTGCAGGGCTTCTGAAAATTAGTGTTCGGGTTTGCAAATACAAATTAAGTTTTCATTGTTCAGGAATGATTTATGACTTTGGTCAGAAACATAAGAAATTTTGTACAGTTTTGAGTAGAAATCATGTTTTGTGGTGAGGGTTTTTGTTTCCTCCTCACCAGAAATTTCAAAAAGGTCAAGGCATGTCTTCCCTATGATCCATGTTGGAAAAAGGGTGTGAAGAGAAGTGGCAGAAGTCAGTGATGTTTGCCCATGGTATCTAACCCACAAATACTTGTGTCAGCCCATTTGGCTGGATTTTATCTGCACTGATCTTTGTAAGATAAACTGATAAGTCTGTGGGCTTCGGAGCTTTATTTTTGTTGTTGGTGATGTAAGGGTTTATTTGTTTGGTTTGTGGGGGTTTTTTTTTAATGCAATTATCAAGGAAAGACAATTTTAATGATTTCAGTCCTGTAAACTATTAACAGATTGATCTCAGTGTAGATATTTCATTAAATGTAATTATGTGCCAGCTATTGGGAAAAAATGTAACACCAGGAAGGAGCAATGTTCTTGGGGGACACCTCTGGATTTGGTATCTACTCAATGTCTGCTTTACTGCTTTGAGCAGAATTAATGGAAGAACAAATCTTGTCATACAGTCACCAGCTTGCTCCAGTGGGACAGTATTTTGCAGATAACTAATTTGATACTATAATTGTATCTCTTTTGTTTTGGCAAATTTGGGATATTCTTTATTGAAGAGTAATAAGGGGTGATAGGCAGGTAGGCTTTTCTATGCTATTTTTTTTTTTTTTTTTACTTATTCAGAAAGAAAGAACAGCCCTTATTTAGTCAGAAAACTGAAACTTTCCAATTAAAATACTACAGTAATAATATGGTAGTGCTCCAATCATTGAGACTCTTCTAACATAAACAATCCAGACGTGGTTGAAGTCTGTGGAAAATATCCAAGATAAAGTTTATTTTCTTGTGCAGAGTCCAGCACAGTGACTTTATACCTATTCCTCTTAGGAAAGATCACACTCATAGTCCTATTGAAAAGACAGAAAGTGAAAGTCTTATCTGATCCTTCGCTCTGTCTGAGCCAGTGATTCTTCCAGGAGGGAAGTAAAATTCATTTTCTTTCATTTGCAATGGGTATGCAATGCAGCAATATAAACAAGAAGGAGAAATCCCATCAAAGCCTGGAGATATTGGACTGAAAATGTATTCTTCAGAATATCAGTTAAATGAGATATCAGTGAGAGTGTTTTTAATACTGATACACCTAATCCTTTCTCCTAAAACTATAGGGTAGGGTTTTAAGTGTGGTGCTTTTTTCTCTGGATGAAAAGAAATACCCTACGATGTTTGGATTTGGGCATTTTTCAGAACACTGAATTTTTGACATTATTTCAAGATGAAATTGAAAGACTTAGAAGTAACAGTGTATTAAAAAAAAAGTAGTTGGAAGTGAATTTTCTCATTTTCCTTTCCTAGTCCTGTGTCCCAGCAATGATGAAAACAGCATTTGTAGGCTCTATGGAATGAGCAGGTCAATGGGAAAAAAACCCCCATGCATTAAATTCTCTGGACTTTGAAGCAGGAATCCATCAGCGTTTTAATACAGCCGATCAAAGAATAAATTTTACATTTTCCAAACAGAAGGGAATTGTGTGAGGAAGGCGTTGCTGAGATAAAACCTGTAGTTGCTTAAACGAAAACCTTTTCGTGGAAATGCAAAAAAATCTCTGCAGAGTCCTCCAGCCTTCCTCCCACCTCGGTGCCTTGTTCAGTGGAATCTCTCTCTGTGAATTAATTTAGATATATGCTGAACTACATATATATATATATATATACACACCTGGCAGTTTGATGCAGGTTTTACTGTGCTAATAGGATGATATTGCTGTAAATTGTCACAAAGGTAAATTAGGCCTTCAGGTTGGTTTTATTTGTGTTACAGGTACTTTGTACCTAAAGGGTGGAGGAGCAATCTCTTTCTGCTGCTCTCCAAACCTGAGTGCCAAAAGATACAAAATAATCTCCTTTTTGCTGGTTTGTATTTCTTGTTTAGGCTTGGGGTGGATGCTGGCAAAATCTTTTTGGTCTAGTGCAGTATGTGTGTGATTTTACACACACTACAGCTTCTCTGAGAAATTGCTGTGGCAAGGTGGGGCAGACTCCAAAGTTAGGGCTGGGGTCAGGGAGAGGCGTTTTTCTTGTCTTGAACTGGTTTTCACTGGAAAGATGTTGATTCATTGACATGAGAAAAAAGAAAGAGTAATCGGGATTCTGGCTTGCAAGGCTGAAGAGTGTCCCAGATTGCCCAGAAACCTGTTCTGCAGTGGGAGATTGTCACTGGCTCCTGCTGGAGCAGCTCTGGGTGTGAGGGATGAAGCATTCCCCACCCCACTGAAGGGTGCCCGGTTGGAGCTCTGCACTTTGGGGTTTCAGCTGCAGTGGGCTTGGCCAGGCTCTAAATCCCAGCTTTGCTAAGTGAGGGTGTGGAGTGGACTGGCATTATTCTCCTGTGTGAGAGGTTCTGTGTTGTCCCAGCACAGAACAGGTAAACCGCTGGAATGCTGGTGATTCTGGCAGAACAAACCCCACGCTGCTGCCTCTCTCCAGCCCCAGGCTGACCTCCCAGTCACACGGGGTTATCTCAGTGTTCCCTGGCTCCAGCAGGACTCTGAGCCGGGGCTTGTGGTCAGAGGCAGATCTGCCTGGGTCAGATGAGTGGACACCAAGGCAGCTTGACAAACGTGAAGTATCATTTAAAAGTAGTTTAATTCCTGCATTGTTTATCCTGCAGCCTCTCCATGTTATTGATACAAGCTCTTTGCTGGCACTGCCCCTGCCTGGTGTGAGCTTTCGCTGACCCCCCCAGTAACGCCTTTGGAACAGAGGAGGTCTGCCGTGCTCAGAGTTGGTTGTTTGCACCCAGCCACAGGCAGAACCCAGTGGATTGGTGGGAATAAAGAAAATGGGAGCTTTGATGGAAACTTTGCCTTACTCAGCTGATGAGTTGAACCTGAGCCTCCCGTGGTGTGTCCAGGCAGTCTCTTGCCAGCTGAGTTGATTGGTGAGGTTGAACTGTGATCACACTTCCAAAGTATTTTCTCACCCGAGGTGCTACCAGAGACCTTGACCAAATAAGGTCTATTAATAACCCAGTAGCTTTTTACATTGATCAGTTAATAAACAGAAATGGCACCCAACTTGTCAAAGTGATTGCTGCAAATATTTCACCACTTAGGAACTTAGCAGCTTAGCCCATCTCTGTGTTATTCAGAAAGAAAACCACAAGTATTTGAAATTATGCCCAGCATTTAAAAGTCTTACCAACACCATTTTTCCATGTACTAGATTTAAATTAATTTCTTAGAATGCTCTAGTAGGGAATGTTACATCTTTCTCAGTTCTCTGCTGCACTTATTTTCTTCTTGACCTGGATTTGTGTTTCTTTGTGTCTTTACTTTACTGGGTGTAGAAATAATTCTGTTTGTAGAGGTGTTCCTGGCAGCCCTGCTCACTGGAGCTTTGATTTGATTAGAGAAAGGGAACGTGGGGTCTGCAAACATCCCCGTGTCTTTATTGGCAGCATTTATTGTGGAAACATTTGAAATGCTCTCGAAAGCCGTGCTGCTGCTGGAAAAGCAAATTTGAGCAGGATGAAACTTTACAAAGCCGGCTTTGAAAACCAACAAACCCCCCAGCTATTCTGTTTTCTAGGCCAAAAGGCACCTGATGAACTTGCCTGATTCTGAAAGAATTCTCAAGATTCTTTGTAAATTTACTTCGCTCTTTGAGCAGAATGTTGTCAAGTAATTATCTGTAGAAGAGTTCATTGCTTTGTAAACTCATCTGACATTAATGTTATCGTTTAATTAGAATAAATACAATTAAATATTGAATTGCGTGTTTGATAAATATGAAAAATCAGAAGTCTTCTTTTTTAATGAACATTTGCCCAGTATTGCAGATGGTTTAGGAGGCTCTGACGAACTTCACTAACAGAAGAGACAGAGATGTTGATAAAGGCCCATCTCTGACTCGCCTGTGATTTCTTACTTATTGCAATAATGCAATTTCAAAGCATATTATAAATAAAAAAATAGTTGAGAGTGAATTGTTAAATGTGACTGAACAGAGGAGTTAACTTTGCCTTTCAGCTCAGGGATTCACCCTTGGATGAATTAGCTGTACAGTGAATAAGCTAATGTGTCAGTGGTCTGCACTGTGACCTCGTAATTTTCCCAGGGTCATTGTCCAAATAATAATTACTTTATTTATAAACACATTTATTTACAGAAAATGTTTATCTATAAATACTCAGTTATTATTTCTCTTCATACCCAGGACTTGGCAGTTTGCTTCCACTCAAGAATCTGGGGCATGATTTGAACAATATGTTTGTGGAAACTTAATGTAATAAAGACAAATAATCACTTCTGTTTTTAATAAATACACAGTTTCCACATACAGAAATGTAAAGCAAGTTATGTATTCCTTGCCCAGCTTTGGGAATCTTTTCAAATTCCTTGTACTGAACTGCTTGGGACAAACACTGTAAGTTAACTTGAAAAATACCAAGTCCATGTTAACCTCTAACCTTTGAAGGCTTTGTGTCTAAAATCAGAATTTCACCTGGTTTACTTCAGGAACACAGAGATAAACTTGAGTTTTGAGGCTCAGGATCAGCAGGCTTATTCTAAGGAAATGCATTTCAAATGTTATCCCTGAAGTACTAAAGAAATGCAGTGTATGTATCGGGATTCTGAGGGCATCTCAGGAGATCAGATATCACTAAGGAAAACCAGCAGAGCTTATGGTATCTTAATTATCTCTGGTTGATTCTTGATAGTAGAGTCTTTATTAGCTAACTGGAAAATGCTCTGGCTAAGGCAAGTGATGCACTGCTGCAAAAACACCTGGGGCCAAACCAGAACCAGCTGCAGGTTTATTTTCCATCTTTGCAGAGGCAGGATGGCCGAGCACAGGGGTGGGATGTAGCACACTGCCATGGTGCCTGCAGCATTTTCACAACTCCGCAACCTCCTGCCAGCCTGCAGGAGAAGGAACGCCACCAAAACCTCTGACAGACTGAAAAGTGAAAAAAAACAGGAACAACTGGAGATACTGCTGCTCCAATCACAGCTTCTCCTTAGCTGCATTTGCAATACCTGGGCTCCAGAACTCCTAGGCGTGCTTTAAGCTGCTTTAATTTTAACAGAACTGTGCCATTTTAAACCAGAGACAGATTTGATCCTTGATAATTGATTGCTTCTAGCAGCCCCACCCCTGGGGACAGAGTGCTCTGTGGGAAGGCTTGGGTGGCTGCGCTCCCTGGGAATGTGCTAACCCAGGAGAATGGACATTTCTGTGTCGTGTTCCCATGGCAGGGATAGTTTTACACGAGTTCAGTTATATCCAGCAGATATCCAGGCACATCTGTTTCCCTGGCACGGCTGCCTCCCCTGGGTGTGCTCTGACACCTTGTTGGGTTTAGTGGAGGCAGGGGCTGGGTGAGTTCATTTGCAGCTGGACCGGGAGAAGAAAGGACTGAGGTCTGTGCTGTGTGGTGTCAGCTCACCCAAGGTGTTTGGGTGGGTGTTGCAAACCTTGCTGGTTAGGGGAAACTTAACTACGGGGAGAAGACAATGAAAGGAAAGCTGTGATTCAGGGGTTTCTCTGGCAAATTAAGAGAAGGTGAAGATCATGGACAACAGCAAATCCTTTACTGTGCCAGAGTGGGACTCTGCCTGGCAGCCTGGCAGAACAGCTCCATGGTTTGGGTGTGAGGACCCAGCTCCAGAAATCCCTCCAAGAGTTTGTTAGGCCACGTTTCACTTTTGTAATGTTCTCGGGAACATGGCTCAAACGTACAAAAAGGAGCTGGACCTGGCCCCATATCTGCACAAAACACAGGGCATGTGCCCCAGGCACCTTGCTCCGAAAGCCCCGAGTTCAGAACTGGCAGCCAGGAGTCAGGGAACCTGGAGGGAGGTTTTGATAAACTGAAGCAACGTTGCTTTGAAATGGCAGTGATGTCCTGTCACTGATGTTTTGGGGTGAAGAAGTTGAATTCTGTTCTTCCTGCAAAGTCTGTGAGACCTCCAGGGCTCTGCAAAGGTGTGAACTGTGTCACTGCTGTCTTTGGTGTCGTACAGGCAGAACTGGGGCAAACCAGGCTTTCTGAGGGACAGAATGCCCTTCTGCTAAGGGATGTTTGCTTCATAGGGTAGTGATTCCAGAAGCACAGCTCTCCTGGAACACTGAATTGCAACAGTCCCTGCTACAGGAACAGCAGAGTGCTCTCTTACCTGGAGGAATGAATTCTGTCAGTGAAAGTCTTTGCAAAGACTGATCTTTCTAAGCCTAATACTGAAGTTCTGCTTCAGTTTTGTGACTCCTGACAATCTCTGATTGCTTTGGGGAGGGGAGTCACTTCCCATCCTGCACTGAAACATCTGTCAGGAGCAGGCCGGGGCTCACTGCAAGTGAAAACTCTGGGTCTCTGTGAGAAAGCACCGTGTTTCTGTAGGTCCCAGCCCCAGCTCCTCCTGAAGCCCCTCCAGCTGAGCATTCCTGGGGAAGGGTCTGTGGGAACAGGGTTTGTGCCTGCTGAGTTCCAAATGCATCACCTGTGCTGGGGGCATCTCTGCCTGGCACCCACGGGCCAGTGCTGCCTCATCGGCCCTGCGCTGCAGCTGGGGATACGAAAAAGCCGAGTTCTCTAATGGAAGGAAATGTTTAAAACTTCCTGCTGTACTAATTTCAGCTATGTGGAACTAATGTAGCTTTTGCTGATCAAAACCACAGGAAAAATGCTTCCTGGCTGATTCTGTAGGGCTGGTCTGTCTCATATTTTTCTTCCTGAAGATAAATAACTACTCAAGTAATTTTATTTTTTTTTTAACTGACATTCAATAAGTAGGCTCTTGCAATTGAGAATTCAGGTTTAATTACAAACTCTATTGGGCTGTTAGCTGTGTTTTAATCCCTGCCATTTTAATTCTTGGAAATCCATTTAATAATGTATCCTCTTGAGTTTCTCTGTTATTCTTTTACCAGCAATGAGGTCTGTCTAGAAAGCCTTTTCAGTAGATTTGAAAATACAATAGTACGGTTTTAAAATTCCAGGTGAAGTCCTACAGACTAAATGTCTTCTACAAAACCCTCTGCTGATTCTTTGTCTGTTGCCTTGGCTTAGCTCTGTGTTATTCACTGGGTAATGCAGTAAAAAGTTGAGTATCACCTACCATTCAGTACTCTTAATTTTAAATCTTATTTGGGTAACTGCCCATGAGAGTTTTCAGCAGAATGAATGGTGAGATAGAATGGGCTGGAAACAGACTGGATGGAGAACCGCTGTGGTTTTTTTCCATGGCTTTGACCCAAAGTTTGGAGAAAGTGATGCTAAGCTGCTCTCAGCCCCCAGTGGATGGTGGTGCTTGGTGTGGGAGCCACATCCCAAGTGATGCCCAGCAGCTCCTTGCACATGGGTCCGGAATGTGTCTCCTGTCGTGTGCTGAATTGCACAGGGCATGGAAAGAAATTTAAAGCAACGACATAAAAATGCGAAGAAGGTAGCAGCATTACTGAAAAAAGTAGAAAACAAAGTGAGAATGAATAAGTTTGTACCTGAATTTCCCTGCTGGGACAGAGGCACTTGCTGTGTGTAAGTGGAGGGCTGCTAAACCAGATCCTCTGGCTGCCACCAGAGGGCTTGGGTGATGAAATTTTTATTCCTGGTTCTTTGCTGGTACACAGAACATTTGGAAAACTTTTCCAGCCCCTCCCTGAGTGGCCCCCCTTGCAGCATTCCCTGTTAGCATCCAGTTTGGTTCTTTCAGGAGGTTGTTGGCTGTGGTGTCACCAGCGTGGGTCTGACGGGGAGAAAACTGCAGCTGCTTGAGTGCTGAGAAACTCTGGGAGCTGCTGCTCGAGCTGCCCCTGGGGCAGCTGTTTTCCAGCAGCCACTGAGCACATGACCCAGCAAGTGTGCCTGGAACCATTTGGGGTTCTCCACTGAGCACATGACCCAGCAAGTGTGCCTGGAACCATTTGGGGTTCTCCACTGAGTGCATGACCCAGCAAGTGTGCCTGGAACCATTTGGGGTTCTCCACTGAGTGCATGACCAGGCCAGTGTGCCTGGAACCATTTGGGGTTCTCCACTCCTCTTACACTGGATTCTTTCAGCTCCTGAACAGCACAAGCAGCAGCTCCGGCTTGGGGGAGCCCCCTGGACCACAAGTCTGGTATAACAGCAGTGCTGAAATAACTTATAAAATACCCAGAGCTTTGAAACTCATCCACGGAAATTGAGGTCACTTAGCCAACCTATGAAGAGTATTCTAAAACTGTAAGATGATGGTGGTAAATAATGGCAGGTGAGCATGGAAGCTCTCTGCCCCCTTTGGGCTACAGGTGTTGCTGGGTGTTGCATCCCTTGGAGCATTGAATTAAATGTTTTACAGCCTTTCATAACTTCTGCTGGAATTAGCACTGAGCACAGCTGATGCTGACATACCAAAAAGTTAAATGTGAACTGAATTAAGTTGAATAGATATAAAAACTTAAGGAAAATAGAAACTGATGTAATGCGCATTTTTTTACATATATATTAAATACATCTGAATCAGGCAAGTTCTTTGGAAAATTAACTGTCTTGAGAATTCCAAGTGCATTGATTTAGTCAATTTTATGGAATGACCACACATTGAGATTTGGCAAAGGACCTAAACCATCTTACTGCCTATAAAGAGCTGCTGATTGCCAGCAGACTTGGAACATAATGAAGTTCCTTTCTAATAGGAAGAGGGTTTTTGAGTTGCATCTTCACCGGCTGATGAGAATTATTTACAGAGTTAGTAGAAGTTCTCTCTATAAGGGTCTGTGTTAGGTAATAGAACTTGATCCAGCTTAAAAATAAAACTGTATTCAGTTTGTGTGACAACTTGTGTGTGTGGTTTCTAAGTATTTGCAGAAAATCCTGTGTGTAAATCAGTGCTTTTTAATTCATCAAGATGCTCACATTGCATTAATAATTTTTTTTTAGCTTTTCTGTGTGGCAGAATTAATGGCTGTTAAGTCTGAGTTGTTCCCCAAGTAGCAGGATGTGTGTCAGCAGTGCTGGAAGGTGTTGGCTGTGCACTCATACAGGATAAGGCATCTCAAACCAGTCAGGTAACTGATTATAAGAAGAGTGGGAGTGTGAAAAGGCCGTATTTAAATATTTCAGGTGAACCTTCTAAAGTGTTTTTTTAAGTGATCACATGTTAAACATAATTTATCAACAGAATACCATGGAAAAACAAGATATACATGGTCATTAAGCACTTCCTCATGATAAATCTTCAGTTTGTCCAAAACAAAAAATCATTAGAATTTACTTCCATCACCTTTTTTGCAATAAGTTCTGTTAAGTAGCAGTGAGAGTTCAACCCAAGCTTGACCTGCTGTAGCTCACACAGATTTTGAAGAAGGCTTTCTAGAGTTCCAGCATTCCTGAACTGGAGCTTTTTGGGAGCCACCATCCATCGTAGTCTCTCTCCCTTTATCTGCTGCAGCATCAGTGGAACTGCACCGTCTCATACCTGCAGAAAATGGAATTGTTTTTAGTAAATGATTGCTACTATGTAGTAGCTGTTTGTTTTGACAGATGTTGTTTTACTTTCCTGTCTACCAGGAATTCAAAAATTGGTACTTCACTGTAAAATGAAGGCTGCTTCATTTTATTAACTAGACAGGAAGAGGTTCAGAAATTAGACTAAGAGTCTAAATTTTTATTTTAGCTTATTTTCCAGTATCTAAATGAAAAAAAAAAAAGGGAATATTCAGAGATTTTTCTTTGCAATTCATTCTTCATAAACCTTTGAGTCAGAGTTCTGAATCCTTGCAGAATTCTGGTTTGACTTTGTCTTGTCCCATAATGGCAGTTTCTGAATTTCCTGCCTCTCTACATAAACAGAGTAACTCAGAAGAAACCAGCATGGGTGCTTTTTAGATCAAATGATACCTCTGGAATGATAGCTGAAAAGAATAATAAGATGTATCTTCGCTTTCTCAGCCCTCCTAGCATGCACAGAGGGCAGAACAAGGGTGCTAGGAAAGCTTTGAGTCTGCTGAACAATTCACCCGTGTGCTTGTGAATGCCTGTTCTCTGACAGCTCTTGTCTTCTCTGCTCACTCCTCTTGTGAGCTTTGGGGAAGGTTAAATTTATTCTAAACAGCAGCAACTTTGTGTTTCCTGCAGTTTATGGGACTGGTGTAGAATTGCTCAGAACCGTTCCCAGATCCGGGGCCAGGATTGTGCAGGTTGGTGGTGGAGCTCCAGGTGAAATTCCTTCCTGCAGCTGAAGCACTTGGGTGTTAAACAGCAGCTGAAGCCAGAGATCGTGTTCTCTTTCGGGCTGGAATGATCATCTTTGGGGTGAAAGGACGTGTCTGACAGTGCCAGCATTTACTGGGCTCATTTCTCAGGGTCTGATCTTAAAAGGCTGTGTTCTCACCAGTTTTTACTGTTGTTTTTAACCAGCAGTGGGTTTTAGAGCCACCTTGTTCTGCCTTTTCTTGCTGCTGCATTTGTTTCGTGAAATACGATGAAAAATGCTGTATGATCTCTCTCTAGAGATGACTTGATGGATAAAACCAAAAGAAAACAAACAAAAAGCCCCTAAGCTCTCGTGATGGATCACTAACGTGTCATTATGGCTGGGTTCCTCTTTTTAAAAATCGTTCTGTTTTGTCTGATGGAAACTGGAAGTGTTAGGGCTGGCATATTAGGTAAAAACCTATCTTAATAACAGAATTCAAGAACCATTTGTGATCATCTGTAGTAAAATATTGCCTGAGTCTAATTGCCAAATATTGCCAGAGAAAAGAGCACAGAGAGGCATTAAGGGACTCAGGGGCTGAGCAGGTCAGCTGTGGCTGAACTCAGGCTGAGGACAGAGGCAGAGCCTGGCTCACCAAGGCAGCAGGGCTCTGCTCAGCTGAGCACAGTGAAGGCACTGGGGGGCTGTGATGACTGTGGAAACGCCTGGCCCTAGAGGGGAAGAGTTATTAAAGTGGAAAAGATTGTTGGCCAAGGCTGGAAGTGGGTGTGAACTGCAGAGTGGTAAATTTAGTCTGGGAATTGGATGTCAGTCTGTTGGAGAACCGAGCTGCTGGCACAGTTTATCAAGAGTGGTGAGGGTCGAGTAGCCCATATTGTTTTAATCTGAACCATTCTAAGCATGACTAAAGCCTGGACCTTGGGGCTCAGGAGTTTGGTGTCAAGCTGTGTCCTGGAAGGAGTGCTGGCACCTGAAAGGGCCTCCATTGTGAGGCTGGGTGTAGGGGAGCAGAGATTTCTGAGTGACTCTGGTGGGACAGAAGTTCTGATCTCATCCACTCTCCTGGTTTCACGTGCAGATCCTGGAGAGGAAGGAGGAATGTGAGGCAAAACCCGCCAGGATGTCACTGGCCATTGCTATAGAGTCTTGTAGGAAGCCCAATAACCAAGAAATTTCCACAGGAAAGTTTTTTATCCCCAGCTCTACTGTGCTCAGGTTTATTCTCTCTCTATTACTACTGCAGCAGCTCCATGTGGTTAATTGGCCCTCGTGGTCTTTTATTTTTCCCTTGCTCAAGGACAATAAGGCTGAACATTTCTGTAGATTCTTGTGCTGCCAGATATCTGTAGTTGCTCTTATCTAGTGTTTCCTGTCCCAGCGAGGGCCCCTAAATCTCACTCTCTGCTGCCCTGTGCTGACGGAAGGGGAACCATTGAAAAAAATCCTCTTCTCCCTCTTTCCCTTAGCACAACTTTGCTTCCTGTGGGAACTGCCGACTGTAGATCACAAATAGCTTGTTAAAATGATCAATGGTTCCCCTTATTGAAATGAAAATCTGGTTATAGGATGAAGTGTGGGTTTGTCAGATTTACTATGGTGATAGCCCACAGAAATGTTTAAGAGATGGTTGCACCAATTCATTTTCTTTTATAGCATAACCTTGTGGAAGCTGACAGTTACCATGGTTTCACATTGCCCAACATTAGCTCCCCTGGAAAATAACCCCAAAACAACTTGTCTTGTTTTTTCATGGGGTATTGTTGTATAAATTGAAATCCAAACAGATACGGGAATTTGAATTTCTTGTGTTTGTTGTGCTGGTTTCGCAAAGGAGCCCCTTTGCTTTAATGGATCCCTGTGGGTGTTCCCAGCCCCTTGAGCCCTTTGCTCCCCATCCACCTGCTCCTGGGTGTGCCCAAGGGTTTGACAGTGGCCAGGCCTTTGCTTCAAGTGGAGGAGAGGGAGTGGAGGCATTAACTGTCTGTCTGTCTATCTGTTTTTTAAATGGAAAACTTGATATGGCCACTGTATGGTCTATATTTAGATATAGCAGGGCCTGAAAATAAGTTAAATCTTTCAGTGACACCAGGTGGACCAATTATGAGAGGATACTTTAAATCCTTTTGAAAGTCAACCTTGTAATCTATTTATGGATTTATCCTCTTGGGTTTTATGGTACATCATCTTAATGTACTAATTACTAATTCAAATCCAAGAGTTGCCTAAAGCACAATAGAAATTGTAGCACTCTGCTTGTCCTTTTTTTATCCTCTACTCTTTATAAGAAGATAAAGTACAGGGAGTTAGGTTGGTGGATGTAGCGAGTACACCCACAGCATCTGGAGACAGATCTGTTAAATACTGGCTGATTCATGGTTATGGTTGTAGGTGGTAAAAATCAGCGTTGTTATTAGCAGCCATAGACACCAATACAGTGTTTTAATGCCTGGCTGGGTGTGGAGAGGATGATGTGTCCTTGATAGCACTGCCCAGGAGAGCTCTGTGCCATTTGCAGTGACCCTGATGTGCAGGAAAGCAGCTCCTTGAGTGCTTGACTGCTGCTAACCCTCTCTGTCCTGGGGCTCTGTCATGAGGTAGGAGCTTTTGAGCCTGAAGTTAGGCTCTTAGTAGAAAAGTAGGAATACCAGTGAAAAACCCAGTTGTTTCTTCGTTGTAGCCAGTGGAATTGCTGCTGGAGGTTAAAAGTGCTGTAAAAAAGACAAACCCAATGCAGGTATGCAAAACCAGGCATTGCTGGCTTGGAAAATAACCCTGTCCATGTGGAGAGAGTGGTGTCAGCAGCAGGGGTGAAATGAGCTCACAGGGGTTGCTGTGAGCAGTTTAAGGGCTGGTGTTCAGAGCAGACGTCTCTTCCCCTGGGATGGGTGCCAGAGCTGAGCTCTCTGTGAGGAGAGCTGACGCTCTCAGCCCGAGCACGACTGGAACACGAGGGTTTGTGCTTCCACGGGCAAACCCGGTGCTGTTTCTGAGTGAATCTGGACTCAGGGGATTGTTTCCACTGCAGCAGTCCTGGCTGAGGTATTGGCTGGGTCTTTGGGTTTAGCTCATGGCAGCCTTCAGTACCTGTGTGCGTCAAGAATTACTGACTCTCCTGGTCCCTGCATGGTGGCAGTGGTGCCAGTACATGTGATATAACGAAATATATTCCTGTCTTAACCCTGCTATCTGATAGTTTAATTTAATGCCCTGTTCCTCCACAATCACCCTGAGACTGTGTAAAAACCAAATTTCCCCCTTTTACAGGCCATTTGTGGATTTTATTGACTTTAATCATACCACTCACAGCTATCTAGTTCCCACATTAAAGAACCTTAATATATTTAGCCTGTCCCAGTATTCCAGCTAGCCCACATCTTTAAGGTATTTACTGCCGTTTTTATACCTCTCTGTACTCTAGCAGTATCCTCTTTGAGGTGGGATAACCAGAATTCCATGGAGTGTCCAAGACACAAGCTTACTATGGCTTTGTAGTGGTGAAAAAAAAATTATGTGGGAGAAAAGAAAAGGAGTAATAACTCTTAAGAAAGAAAATCTAAGAAGAAATCATGTTTGTCCTTTCTGGCAGTGGCTGAACGGTGAGCTGAGGTTCTCAAACTGACCATTATAATTCTCTGTTCTGTGCCCTGAGCAGTGGTGGCTGATTGTGTGCCCCCAGTGTGTTGGCATTTAGGGCAGCTTTTCTCTGGCTACATCTGGTTATGTCAAACTTAATCCATCAGTTCTGCTTCCCAGCCACTCAGTATCCTGAAATCCTCCCCACTGCTCTTCTAGGACAGCTGTGATTTTCTCCACACTGAATAATTTTGTATTATTAGTGAATTCTGTTACTTCAGTGGAGCTTAAATCTAAACATGTTCTTCAGCTGGTTCTGAAGAGGAAGTCAGAGGCTGTCTCAGTGTCATATTTCTCCCATGTTCATTTGCAAGAATAATTAACTGTGAAATTGGTAAATTCAAAGATGGTGTCACTGAGGGAAGTTTGGCTGTTTTCTGTGGTTACAAAATGGTGTCAGTGCCAGTGTCCCCAGTCCGAACTGATGACTGTTCAGTGGGGACCGGTAACTCAAGAAATGACTCCCTCCCTCAGAAAAGCTTGCATGCATGTTCTTCACAGCTGACTTAACAAAAAGAGCAACAAACAAGTCGCTTCTAATGCTTGCAACTCTTTGAGCAGTTCTGTTTCCTTCCATGCTGCGAGGAATTCAGTGTTGACAGCTTGCTTGACTTCATTTTGTCGTTGCCTTGCCTGTAGATGGATTCAGATTTCCTCTCTTTTTTGTGGCCATAAGCACATGTGCACAGCCATACAGCTCCCCTTGGTCAGCAGAACCCCTGTCTTTGGGAAAACCAGCAAGTTCACCCTTTAACATGCTGGCTCTGGCTACAGCTCATGGAAATCCCCGACTGCTGCCTGTAGGACACACTCAACCCAGGGAGTCCCCGTCCCAGCTCAGGCTTGCTGGGCTCCCACCTCTGGCAGAGCTTTTGGGATCTGTGTGGCAGAGCACCTTCAGTCCAGAGCCTGCCACCAACCTTCTGAGCTGCTAGGTGGGGTTGTAACTTGAAAAATTGTCTGTCTCAGCCAGAAAAGGGAAAAATACTCCCTTTCTACAGCTCCTAAAGATTGACTTAATGTTTCTCGTAGTGCAGTAATTGTGGGAGTATCATAATAGCACTGACCATTTGGAATGTGTTACAGCCCTCAGCACATTTACCCACAGGCATTTCAGCAGACATGAACAACTGACTTGAAAATCACTGAATTTAAAGTAATGCTTTGTTAACTCTGTACTTTGAAAATAGGCATACATCCTCCCACCTTACTTTTTTTTCCCCCTCAGAGAACTGTAAAATACAGCATTCAATGTTTCCAAAGCTGAATTCTCTTAAAATTTAATTGAGGAAACTGTGATCCCATTAAAAAAAAAAATTCCCGCCTTACTTGGTCGTTAAAGCTAGATTTTATACATCTGGAAAGCGCTGTTCATTTCTTGTGTTGCACTAAATTAACACGTCAGCTGAATGGAAAAGCAAACACGGGATGACACATTCTGCCAGTTACATTTGTACTGTGCTGCTTGTATGAAATATAAAGAAAAAACCCAACACAAAACATGCAGGAACATGACAAATGCCGAAGTAATAGACCATTGAATTTATCCAAAGTGCTTTTGTTAGTGGAATTTCTTCTGGTAAAGATCAGATTTCCCAGCAAAGAGGGATAATCTTTCTGCATCCCACTCCTGGAAGTTATGGCTATTTGGACATAAATCTCTTCTCATGACCCGTTGAACAGGTGGGTGATGAATTCGAGGCCTTTACCATAAATCCATTGTCATTAGGCGTGGGCCATTTGTTGATATTTTGTGTCCCCTTTTTGCCTGTAGGATTTATTCATAGCACCACAAGCAGCTTGGCTGGATGGGGTGAACAGGCAGCAGAGTCTGCGCGGTGGTTATTGGGTGTTGTTCCAAGGAGTGGTGCGTGTTCTCCTTGGCTAACAGAGATCCTCGTAAAAATAGCAGTGAGCTTTGGAAAAGAAAAGCCGTGTGCCACTGGAGGGATGAATCATGGGAGAAAATAGCAGAGAGGGCTCTGTTCAGTGCCTTTGTGCTGGGCTGGATGGATCACAGTCCAGAGGCTTTTGGCACCTGTCCGAGTGTGAGAGCAGTGGTGGGTACCTGGTGCAGAAGTTTAATGCCGTTCTAGATGAGCTCCCGAGGCACAGAGCATCCTGGGCTTGTACCAGGACCCAAACCACAGCCAGCCAGGCACCCCAGAGAATGGCACTGAAGTATCAGCTTGGAGGCAAGAGGTAAAGCCAATGCAGTTTCTGCACAGAAAAAGAGCAGACAGCCACGGAAGATGATGGGATGGCTGTGATAGTGATGCCTTAAGATTTAGCTTTTCTGGTTTTTAGACCCTGTACCGCTTTAGTGTAGCTCTAAAACTCCATACAGTCTGTTAACTCCTGTTTTCACATTCCAGTTAGACAGAACAAATCCTCTCTAGGGCTGGACTCAAGGACACTTTGCTGTTTCAGACCCCAAAGTATGGAAACTAAAGCTCTAAAAAGGGGGTACAGACTTGGGGTGAATTACATCATCATCTGAAACTGTAATTGGAGAATTAACCCTGATATGTAAATTGATCAGAACTTGTAAAAATATAGAAGACTTGTGACTGGGGGTCCATCTTGGGTGTAGCCTCTCCTGGAGAGGGCTTTTGTCTGCCCGAAGTGTCCCTATTGAAGGCCCTTCAATAAATACCCATTTTATTCACTTAATCCTGTCTAGCCTCTGTTTTAGGGACCCTCCCTCTCTCAGGCATCAATAGGGTGGCTGGTTCTGCTGTCTGTGGTTCCGAATTTAGACGTACTTGAAGCAATAAGGGAGTCAGATTCAGTGAAATCCAGTCTAGTGTGATCCATGGTATGTTTTCCACTGAAAATGGTCTTTATGCTTCTGGCCTGTCACTGGTGGGCCATTTGGGAGTGGAAGGATTTCCTTTGTGTTCCCGACTTTGCCATGACCTAACCACCACCCCAGTCAGAGAACGTAATTCTCACACCTGTCTCTCATCTCCAGAGCTTGACCTGCAGGGAATGTTTTTCCCCGGTACATGTTTATACTCTGCTTTATCAGGTACGGCCATGGTCTCTTGATAATATCTGCTCATTGCAGAAGTGATGCATTGCTGCTGTTAGGACTGGCAGTAACACTTACGGGGAGCATTATCTAAAAATTCCCACTTCCGCACTGGAACCATCATTCTGCTGCTTAGACCGCTCTTGTTTGCTCCGGGTGCCATTTCTAGTTTCAAAGTTGATTCATGTGGCCTTAATAGAAATCTTTTGAGATGCCTTTGCTGTACTATTATTGCATCCTTGTGAAGTTCACAAATTTTATGTGTAGAAAACTATTTAGCTTTCTGTTCAGGGTATAGAATTTAAGTAAATGCAATAGTGGTTTTAGGAAGTGGTGACAGAACTCAGAGTTCCTCACACGCCCTATAGGATCAGGGGCTGCATCTGAGCTTAAGTGATATTTAATAAAACATCCTTACTCTCAGTGTTCCTTGCTCCAGCCTGTGATTGTTCTGAAGAAGTTTATGCCCCTTTGTACCACTTCACACTACGTCTGAAAATACCTTTTGTGTCAACGCACAAGAAAATAGGTCATTATATTGGCAGAATTGCTGCGCTGCAGAACAGGCTTAGCAAAAGATGGGGTGTTCAGGTTTCCAGCTGGGATTCAGCTGAGTGATTTTCAAAAGCCCTGCTGCTCTTTTGCTGCTCTCCGAACACGGGCTGGGGGGTGGGGAGCCAGCATGGAGTAATTAGAAAAACTTTGAGAGAGGATATCAGGCATGCTGGAACACAAGAACAGCACAGAGAGGTGGGTGCTGCTGACTTCTGCTCCAGTTGTGTCAGTCTGAGAACACATTAACACAAAAGGGGCTTCTGTTAGTTTTAATTTTCTTTTAGCACCCATGGGGTGCACTACACTTCTAAACCTACAGGTTAAAACTCAGTCAGTTATGAAATGTAAAAAATTTATGACAGGAAATATTTGAAGCAGTATATTATTGCATTTGTTAGGAGATAAAACTTCCTCAGAAGAAACAACAGTATTTAAAAGTGCACACATGCTCCTCTCATGATTTGCCTTGTTGTCTCTGTCGGTGCATTGTTTTTGCCTTAGTGCAGCTGACAGAAAAGAAATAGAAGGGTTTCTTCTGTCATTTCAGTATAATCCTGTGCAGCGTAAGTGAGCAGAAAGTATTGCCTCTGCAATTTCCTGCAAGCTTGATTAAGTTGGGGTTGTGGCAACCAAGAAGCCAGAGGAAAATGAAAGTGGGGGGTCCCACAGCAACCCCCTGGAATGAGTCTGTCCATTTGGGAATCTTTCAGCAACGGAAAAGGAGTTCCTTTTCTCTTTTGCTATGGTAGTTGGACACACTTTTCTGGGTGAATCATGGGTTTAGTCTAAAAGAGCAGGCAAATGCTGCAAATGGCATCAAATATCCCAAAAGGTGTAATCGGGCAGCGTGGGCCAGGAGTTGGTGTGTGAGAGGCGAAATGGCACTCAGCTGAAAGCAGATTTTGAAAAAAATCTGCACACTTGGGCATCTGTGAAAAGTTACAGAAAATGAAACGGTTTTGTAAACTAATCTGAACTTTTCCTTCCTTAAGATGTTTTTCTAATATTACACGCTTCGAAATGCAAAAGCTCTGCTCCACTGGCAGCATCCCTGCCCACAAAGGCTGGTGTTGGACGTGCTCCCCACAGCTGGAACTGCAGAGAGAGCACCCTGACAAGGCTTGCCCTGACTTAGCAACGGGCAAATGTTATTTATAGCCCACAGGAGTCCTTAGAGATAAGTAATTCTATTTCATCCCTTTTTTATGAAGAAAGAGCCTCGAGCTTTCAAAGGAACACAAGGCTGAACGTTTTCTCTGGCAGGAAGGGCTGGTGCTGACCCTGGCTTTGGCAGGGAGGGGCTGTAGCCTTGGGCCAGTCACTGCACTGCTGCGAGTATCAGTTTCTCAGCAAAGGGACGTTGTTATGTTTACCTTAGAGATGCACTTGGAAGCATAACCAGCTCGCCTTGATGCAGTTCTAATGAAGTGCAATGTGTTCCTCAGACCAGTGAAGTGGCCCAAGGTGCAGAAATTCCTGGTCCCCCACATGCTTTTAACCCATCCTAACACTTCTCCTGGATTGAGACACTGCTGTGGTTGAGCAACCAACATCAGATTTTTAATAAGATCAAAAATCTGGTTTGGGAGGAAAAAAAAAATCAAAAGAAATGGTAATTTCTGTGGCATAAAAAAACTTCCTGATATGAATTGTCAAAATGAGCAACAGATCTTTTTGTGAGATTGTTTCCATTAGATTTGAGCTGGTAGCGTTTATTGGACACCCTGTCTGGCAAGGGATCAAATGAACTCCAGCTCCCATCTTCCCAACAGACCAGAAGTCAAGATTTCCCAGATTAGAGGTGTTCTAAATGATCCTCAGACAAAGCAGTATTTGGCATTTCTTTAACTTATGAATTGACAAATAGAAACTTTGTTAATTTTTCCCGTTAATAAGTTTAGCTTGGGCAAGATATATTTATATATAGATAGATAGATAGATATATAGATATATGCTAATGGTAAATGTTAACTGTCACTCTGAGAAGGCAGTGGCAGGAAATATTTTGGTTTTGACCAACGTTATTTATTTAAAAATAATCAACCCAACAAACAAAACCCCCCAACAAATCAAACCAAAGAAGAACAACAAAACTGTGTGGGAGTTTTAAGGATATTGAAAAAACTTGGATATTTCATTTTTTAATTATAATCTGGTGTTTTATTAATACTTGTGCATATAGTAGAGTTAAGCTTTTTAATAAAAGCATGCTTCAGGCCAGATCGTATTTTATCAAAAATCTTTTCTGCATTATGTTAGGCACTAATGATACACCAGATCCAAAAGGGAAATAACTGCTCTTGTACTTCAGGAGGGAAGTGGGAGCGGATGGAAAAGGCTGACACATTCCTCTGCTCCCAGTGAGAGTTTCTGTGGAATGTGCCAGCCAAGGGAGCCTGGAGACTGAACGTGGTGCGTGTAGAAACTGCCACCTGATGAGCCCTCTGGAGCGCAGGGGCTCCTTGGGCAGTCAGAGGAGCTGGGAATCCTGGGATTTGCAGCTCCAGCCCAGCCCCTTGCTGTGGAGAGGAGCAGCAGCGTGGCCCTGCTGCTCTGGCTTTGCTGGGAAGCGGAGTCTGTGCTCACAGTCCTGCCAGTCACCCCTGCCCGGGCTGAGCCTCACGCTGGGAAGAGATGCGGTGCTCCCAGAGCAGCTCTGCCTCGTTGGCACCATCATCCTCCTCACCCAAGCACCATCGTCGTCCTCAGCCAGGCACCATCATTCTCCTCAGCCAGGCACCATCATCCTCCTCACCCAAGCATCATCATTCCCCTCACCCAAGCACCATCATCCTCCCCACCCAAGCATCATCATCCTCCTCACCCAAGCACCATCATCCTCCTCACCCAAGCACCATCATCCTCCTCACCCAAGCACCATCATCCTCCTCACCCAAGCACTCACTGGCATTTAGGACTCGTACTCCATGTCCCAGTGCTCACACTCCAGAAGACACCCCCTTGGCAGGCAGCTCCTGCCATGTTGGGGATGTTGCTGTTGCCTGTGCACGGCCATCAGAGCAGAGTTCAGACCGCTGGGGATGTTAATGCTCCATTTGTGGGGTTTGTGTGATTTGTGTGAGCATCCCCTTGGCTCCTTCAGCAGCTCCCCAGGGGATGGATGAACTCCATCACGTGTTTGTCCAGGAGTTCACGCTGCTCCCTTCTTGTGAAGAGCTTTAAGGCTCTGCTGGGCTGGAATATTTCACAGCCAGGAGGGCCTGGCTGCCATCGTTTGGTGCTGTGCAAGGCCGGGTTCCCTGCCTGGCAGCCCGTGGCAGTGTTCCTCTGTCCTGGACGTAGCCTCAGTTCCCCTGGGCTAATTTTAGCCGCTTATTGGAGCCGGGTGATTGAGGAGCCTGTCGGCCGCGGTGGCTGAGTGCCGTCAGCAGAGAGCATCAGGCACTCTGAGGGGGTGATCCAGCGCTGCACTGGGGCTGTGCTGGCTGCCAAAAACAAGAGGCCAGCCTCAGTTTTATCCCTGGCTCCATCCCACCCTGCCATATGATTGCTCCTGCAGGGGAGAGGAGTCCTCTGTCCTGGCTAATGAGTAACTGAAGCATTGCCTTCCTTTGAGATGTGTCTCTTTACTTTTGCCTTTTTTAGCTGGGTGTGAAAGGCGATATGTGAATACAAGGTATCATGAGGACTATAAGACATTAAGAAAAGAGGAAAAACCCACCAGTTCTTTTCTGCTTGTACCTGCTTTTGATTCTGTTAGAGACAAGAAATAGTTAAAAGTAAATCAAACAAGAAAACCTCCCTCCAAACCCCCAAAACAAAACCCCAAATAATCACAAAAACCATGCAACCAAACACAGAAACAGTTCCTCATTTTCCCATCTGTATTGGATATTTTCCTTTAAAAGCTGGATTGTTGTTTGCCTTCCATATATTGGCTCCCTGGCTTCCAGGTGAGCAAGGCACATTTTATGTTGTTACCTTTGCAAGCAAACACATAAATAGATATTCCTCAGCAGTTCCAGCAGGAGTGCCAGAACATGGAACCTGTCTGAATGTGGCACTTTATTCTGGCACTTTCAGGCATCTTTGTCATGTGCCATCCAGTCAGACTATGCCTTAATATAATCTACAAATCTGTTGTGTATTTAAGAAAAAAATATTACCTTTTTTTTTAAGGTTTCTTATTTGATAAAACACTTACCCGCATCACTTTTGTATTTTCTTCGTTTCCTTTTTCCTCTTTTCCTAATTTCCCTTCTTTCATCGGCATCCAATGTGCTCTTTGCTTCCAGTCTGTCTAAAAGTTGTCATCTGGTGGAGAACACATGCTTGCAACATGTATTGTCAATATTGGTTAATATTGTTATTGTTGTCAGCAACATCTTAGGGCCGCTTGCACCAGAATCAAGTACACTTTCAGTAAACTTTGGCATCAGTTTACATTTTCCAGCTTGCATATGCTGGAAAATGCAAAATAAGGAGAGAGAAGTTAGAAAAATACTGCTAGAAATGTTTGGCCTCTGCAATTACTTAACGATTTTTCTTTTGGCATTGTTTGCCTTTTTCCCCCCGAAAGTCTGGTGTGTTTATAAACCACAATTTCAGAGGCTCTATTTCCATTCAGGGAAATTGCCTCACATTAGCAGACCCACTCAGGAGTGACCTCCAGGGCCTGAAGAGAAAGACCTACTCAAAATTGCCATTTATTTTTAATTACCATTATGTTTAATCTGTGATATTTTGCAAATCTCCTGGAATAGTGCTTTCAAAGAGTCAGGAACGTGAAGAGGGTGGTGATGTTTTCACAGATATTCCCTAGCAACAGAATCAGTTGACTTAAGTTGTCAGCCATGAGTTAGTTGATGGAGTTTAATGAGGACGGTTTTTCATTACAGCCCTTTTTATCTGCAGTCTCACTTGCACAGAGTTCTGCAATCTTGGGTTGCAAACCACATTCTAGTACTCAATTCCAAACCTAAAACTGTTTTCAGTCACTTTTTAATTAAAATTCTTGGCATTCCCTATTGATAATGTTACAGGTTCCGGAGACAAAACAGAAAAAATATTTTACACTTGAAGAGTTTTGTAACAGATTAATAAAAGGACAGCTGAAAAGTGAGTAAAGAGTAGGGAGCCATGTTTGAGATCTTCACTTGTATGGAGTCAGCTCTGCTCCGTAAGTGCCAGCCATGCCTGGAGGTCAGTTCCTTGGGTGTGTAAGTGTACAGTGCACTAAAAAATCTAAAAAAAATCCCCTACCTGTGCTTCCTACGGAGCCCCTTTGTGCAGGATGTTCCTGGAAGCCCATCCAGGGCTGTACCAAGGCTTAACCTGCTCACAGGTGATCCCTGACCTTCCTGTGCCCTGCAGCACCCAAACGCTCCCTGCACCCCTGAGTGCAGCTGGGAGCTCTCACTGCTTTCCCAGGGGGAGTGTTTGGGTGGTGCTGTTCCTGGGGTTTGTGTGGGAGGAGAGGGGCTGAGCGCAGTGGTTCCGAGCCCTGGCCCCAGCCAGCCCCGCAGGAGCAGCGGTGTCAGAGCCCTGCTGGGGCAGTCAGGAAGTGGCACAGGGTTCCCTCTCTTCAGCCTCACAAGTAGGTCACAAACTCAGAAAGGCTGAATGAAAGCATCACCTTCCGCTGGGTTTTAAAATGTTGATGTTTTGTTTTCAGTGTTCAGTTCAACTGTTATGAGAGAGGACAACAGGAATAGATGATTCTTTACAGAAAAATCAGATCACAACTTCCAGGAGAAAACGTTCCAAAGAATGAGCTATTCAGGCTTTATTGGCTGTGTTTTAAGAAGTCACAAGTCTTATGACCTAAATAATTCCATTTTGCTGGTTTTTTATGCTGGAAATATGATTCATTTGTGAATGTGAATGAGGCAAGCAAAAACTTTTAAGAACAAAAAATATCAAAACGATTTCTGTTTTAGGTTGTTTAGCATTCACTCATTTTCTGAAGGATGTCAAAGCATCACTTTGTCCATCCATCTGCTCATAGAATGCTGTCACTTGATTTAGATATTTTTCAGCAGAGTTTGAGAAGACTGTATTATTTGTGAACTGGAAAGCAAAGCAGGAGTCTTACTCTGCAAGTGAAATCCTGGATAAATCTTTGTAGCATAGTGTTAGAGCTGCTTTCTAGATTTACCAGTAAGAATCACTTAGCCCTCACAGCCTAAAGTTTATTTTCCATGGCCCAAAACAAGAGCTGGTGTAAGTCAATGTTGCCCTGCTCACTTCAGAAGAGCGATGTTGATTTATTTGGTTGGGAGGTGACCTCATTAGCCCAGCTGAGCAGAGGTCAGGTGCCACAAAGATTGGAATCGAGAGCAGTATTTTTCAGTAGGAACTTTAAGTAGCTTTTCTGCAGGAACATCAGAGCTTTGAAGCCTGATTGTACAGACTTTTCTGGGGTAGGCAGCGTGTTCTGGGACATGTTTGGGAAGTCAGAAAAATCTCTCCAATCATATCAAGCTCATATTTTTTATGCCATTTGCTTTAAGGTGAAAGGTTATGGAGTTTGGTTTTTTTTCTCCCAGAAAATTTGTCAAGGAGACTGTACAAATGCTTGTCTTCCTTTGGCCATAGTCAAGGATGACCTAAAGTTTACTGTTTATCTACTTAAAAACTCAGCAGTTAAAGGCTATTAATGCTTGGGGGGTTACACCTCGATATTCTTTAAGGGTCCTTTTGAGCCCATTCTGTGTAAGAATGAATTGTGGTGAGGTGAGTTGGTCAGGACCTAGTGCTTGTCTAGATTGTTGTGTTTATCATCACCCTGTGCAGTGTCCGTGGCTCCAGAGGGTTCAGCTCTGCCGTGTGACAGCTCCAGGCAGGGCAGAGGGCAGAGGCCAGGGGCAGCAGGAAGGCACCCATTGCCTCCTCCCTGTCTTTGCTCTGTGATCAACACCACCTTTCCCACTTCCACCCTTTCCACACTGATTGCTTGGCAAATTGTCCCTGGTGCCCTGTTGCCTCAAATCAGATTATTTTTTTCTGTTGCTCCTCCCTGATGTTTAAAAACGAACATGAGAAGTGGAGACGTGGTTCAGTGGGGAACTTGGTTGTAGATTTATGGTTCGGCTTGATGAGCCTTGGGGTCTTTTCCAACCCAAATATTTCTGTGATTTGTTGGGTTTGGTTTTTAGGTGGAATCTCTGATGCACAGCTATGGCCTGTGAGTTCCTGGTGGGACACCAGAGCAGCCAGAGCAGGCATCAGGCGTGGTGCAGAGTGGGCTGACCTCACCCTTTCCATTTCCTCGGGTCCCTCGTGAGCTCAGGAAATGCGGTAATGGGGAGTTTCGGTAAGGTAGCCAGCCGAGCGGTACCAAAGAAAACAAACTGCACCACCAGTGCCTTTACCCACCCGACCCTAAAGGCCACAAAGGACTGAAACCCTTCTCCGTCAGAGCTCCCAAAACACACAGGGCCGGGGACAGGAGTGGCACAAGTTGGGGACGCTCTCTGTGCTCGTTCCTTGCAGAGTCAGCCACCCCTGTGGGAGCCGTTGCACAGGCTCTGAGCAGCGCTGTGACCCCTGCGCACGGCTCTCTGGAGGAGTCCTACCCTCCCTGTCACCTAACAGCTCATAAGTAATTGCTGGTTAACCAGGAATTTTACCCCACACTTCCCATCCAGGAACAGATTGGAAAGCGCTCTGTCCATAATAGGAGGGAGAGGCTCGGAGTTTTATGGAATGCGTGGTAATAAAAAGCAAAGCGATTGTCACATGCGTTTTGGCTCGAACCATGACAAGAAGCAGATGTGTGGCATGCCTTCTCCTTCGCTTGTGTGCATGCCAAATGGTGCAAAATTCTTCAATGTTTTCTGCTTTTTGTTGCAATTTAATCTTCTCCTGAATAAACGGAACATGACAGTGAGTCCATGCAGAGCAGTTGCACAGTTTGACATTTCTGTGACTTTTCAGAAAGTGCTTGATTTACATTTATTTTGAAGGAAAGTAGGGGAAGGATTATATTCATGCTGTGTTGAAAAGATAAGTATGTTTTCAGGTTAGAAACCATAAAATGCACACTCGCTGTTTACAAGTAATGACTCTATATTTTAACAGCCCAGAGACAGCAAACTCCCCTGTACAGCTCTGAGCTTTATTTTTTGGGTGTGTTTCAATGCAGAGAAGTCTGCTCAAAAACACAGCTTTTGTTAAATTCAGTGAATCCAACAGGAAGGTTGTGGCCTGTGCACAAACACCTGTGAGTGGGGACAGAGCTGTCTGGGGGATGTGTTCCCGAGCAGTTCCTGAGAATATCAGACAAATTACAGAGAGTGCAGCTTTCCGCTGCTGTAAGAACGTGTTCTCCTGCTCTGAGCTCTTGCACTCTGTGCTAGTGAGTTCCACAAGCTGTTTCTGTGTGGAGAAGAAGCTCATTTCCAGTCTAATCCTGTGATAAACAGGGTATGGGGCTCGTCCTCATGCCAAAAAATTTCTTATGTTTGCTCTCATTTGCCTTGTTCTCAGTGTGAATTGTTTCAGAATTTCTGTCTGGGGTTTCCAGCATGGCCCTTTTGCAGAGTCAAGCAGTCCTGAGGCCAGCCCTCAGTTCTTAACCTTTGCAGATACCCCCAATTTAGACAGCTGAGTCCATTAACTGGGAGAACTTCCTTTAACCATATAAAGCTGGGTAATAAACTTGGAATCATTTTCAAGATGCCTCTTTGGAGATAGTTGTATAAAAGATGCTTTATTTTAAATATCCAAAACAGGCTTGTAAAATGGCTGTAAAGCGTTTCTGAGCTGGAGCTACATTTCAGAAGAAAACAGCCTTCCTGCAGACACCGTGTGCGTAATTGCCACTGCTTTCCGTGCGCCTCTTCCTTCCCCAGGCAGTGAAAGTAAACTCTGCCTCTCTCCATCCTCTGCCTTCAATGATTGCTTGAGAATCAAGGAGCAGTGCAGAGATCAGCTCAGCTTCTTGGATGCAGGGGTTTGAGCAAATGCAGGTAAAAAGGGAAGATCTCAAAATGAGACGGAAGAGAAATGTCTCTAAATATTGGAATGCTTGACTGGGAGCAGCCCAGCTAAAACTTGCTGGTAAAGGAAGGTTCCCAGAATGTTTCACCCTTTTAACCTTTCTCTGTGTGACCTTTTGTTGATAACAGAAATAATAGAACAAGGTGGATTTTGGTCACCAGGGAAGGGCTGAGTAAAGCCACAGTGCAGGGTGGATTTTAGCACCAACAGCAGACAAAATCAGCTTTTTGAGAACTGCTCTAAATGCTCTGCATCCCAGCACACCTGGAAGCATCGGATTTGTCTTCAGCTATTGCTGGCACACGTCTCAGCTGCTCACATAATCTGAGAGATGCTGAAGAATCCTTAACATATGGTAAATGTTCTTAATGTTCACTTTTTAGTAAGATTAATGATTGGAAGCTTTTCTACCGAAAACCATGAAATAGAATTTCAAGTGGAAGTCTTGCTTTAATCGAATTACCAAGCTAAACAGAAGTTTCAGAGACTCCAGAAGTGTTAAATTCTGCCTTACTGGGGGATGTAGACATTTTGTGACAGTTCCATGTGGAGAGCAGAGCTGTTTCCTCGTTTGAGTTCATTAATACCTGTTGTAATGTAGTTCTTTTTCTGGTCTAAGTGACCTAATTCTTCAGGCATCAGGAGAAGATACGGGGAAAAAACCCCCAAAACTACACCACCACTTTAAGGCATTTTATGTTATAAAGTGTTGTCTTCTTGCTGTCGTGTGAGATTTTTCCATTTTGATTGTGTTCATTACGAAGTATCCCAGCCTCCACAACTAATTTCACATTCAAAGGAAATGAGGAAATGAGCAGAATTTACTGCACGCAGAATGATCATTTGTATCCTCAGTCACATACACCAGGATGTTCTGTGACTGAGGAGAGCAAAGATGCAATGTAAGATTGGCTGGATGGTTCCATGTGAGCAGTGTAAAGGTGATTGATTGAGGAGACATTGTGTGGCTCTGGGGAGAGGGCTGCATCTTTTAATTGCTCATGGCCAGGCTTTTTTCTGTACAGTTTCTTTTTTAAGGGATGAATTTTTGTAGGTGTAACTGAATGCCACAGAAATTCTTAATGTAGTGCACTCAAACGTGATCTCCTGGTCAGGTGAGAAATCCTGCAGGAATAACAAAAATATGTTAAGCAGTTATTTAAAGTAAGCACAAGATTTAATTGCGTTCCCTCCAGAAATGGTAATAAGGGTTTCTTCGTGTTCACAGAAACAGTGGAATTACAGCTTGGTTTGTGAGAACCTGTAGGAGTAACGGTCTGAAAAAGTCCCCCTGGAAAAGATCTCACGTTAGCCCGGTGCTTCTGAGCTCTCCAGCAGCTCAGCAGCCCCAGCAGAGGCACCAGGGCTGAGAAGGCCGTGGCGATCAGGCAGCCAGCAATATTTCACACTGCTGAGAGATGTGTGCTCAGTGTTCAGTATTCAAACCTGAGCTGTGTGAATGTGCTGCCCTAAAACAAGAAACCATTTGCTGCTGGAAGATGTTTGGGAGGGTAGTTACAAAGTTTAGATTACTTTTTCCCACTTTATTCCCACCACACATTGCAGTTTAATATTGTTCAGATGGGTTTGGATTGTTGTTTTTGTTTTTTCCCCTGCAGGATGTGCACAATTTTGCAGTGTTTTTTTTTTTCAGGGGACTAAAACTGCCACTGCTGAAAAAACCCCAAAGCCCTAAACTTAAAAGCAACTTACTTGAATAAGAGCAATCTATAAATTCCTGAGGTTTTTACAGAAGGGGCAGGAGCTGACCTGAACTTTTCTCTGTCCAAGCGTTCCCCCTGTGCCTTGCCCTGAGGATGGGTGCAGCAGGTGAGGTCCTGTGGCAGCTGGGCAGTGTTCTGTGTGGTACCAGTCACCCTCCAGGCTGTCTGGGAAGGAGGGAGAAGTCAGTGCTGAACACCTCTCAGAAATCCTTCCATAATCCTTCACAAATACCTCCAATTCTTCACCTGAAAAGCTTCCTAAAAAAATTATCTCCATACGGAACAGCATTTCCCCCTTACCTAGAATGCTGTTTTATAGGAAAATAAAGGGCTGTTGTCATCCACTCTTTTAGGGCCAGCAGTCAGCTGGGTAAACATGCAGTGTGAGATGATGGCAACTAATTTCATTTCTTGCAGAAGTTATTTCTGCAACAGGCATTTTACGATTCTTTCTCAAGTTTGCTCTCATTTGCCTTGTTGTCAGTGTGAGTTATTTCAGAATTTCTCTCTGAAGTTTCCAGCCTTTAACAGCTCTGGCTGTTTAATAATGATCCCTAATTAAGCGAAGTTACCCCTGTTCCACGTGGAAAAGTCGTGTGCTGCATTTTCCCTGCTCCCTTAGAGTTATCAGCGCTCTGTTTCCCCACTTACACAATAAGTGCTCTCCACTCACCTCCCTGTGAAGCAGAGAGTGCAGCCCAAGGCGTTCCCTGGCCAGCACTTTCTGGGTCACATTTGTTCGGTATTCTGAGAGAGCAGCTCAAGCCTGTGGGCTTTGAAGTTGGGTTGCCCAGCTGGCTGCATCCAGCATCGTGCTGAATCAGGAATTCCGCGTTGCTGCCGCGGTGGAAAACGCAGCGATCCCTTAACGCAGCTCCCATCTGACGCGTTGGTAAGCGAGCTCTCACTTCTGCTTCTTGATGCACATTCCCCTTGTCTCTCAGAGGAATAGGAGACTAATATCTTGTCAGTGCTTTGATTTATGATTAATTGTTAAAGGAGCGCATTTTCTGCAGTAACAGAAGATTTGGGAGTGGAAGTATAAATTACTGTATTGTTTCCTTTGACACAAATAGCTGCTTTGGCTTCGGGGAGTTTTATCTTGCCGTGTTTAAGTCTCTTAATGATACTAGCAGGTACGTTTTCCTGCACAAGATTTATTACTTTCCAGAAGAAAGGGATGACAAAAGTATTAAAAAAACCCCAAGACAAACACAAACCTCTCTCCTGTTTTTGCTCTGGGGCTTCTTACCTTTTTTTTTCCCCATAAGTCTGGAGCTCTGTGTGGAGCTGTTGCTGGAGCAGCTGTGCTGTTGCAGTTTTGCACACTAGTTATCTTTAAAATTGTTTAAAACGGTTTCTTTTTTTGTTTGTTTATTTGATGGTTTTGCTTGGTGTTTTTAAGACAAGCATCCTTTTAATTGCCAGAACTTTGTTTTTCCACTTTCACGTGCATGGGAAAGAGAAAGAACAGTGAGACTGTGCACTGGGAGGTGAAATGCCCTAAAACTTCTGGGCATAAATTTCACGTTCCTGTTTCCTTCATGGCTGTTGTGTAACATTTTCCTCTTCCTTGGCAGTGTGAACAGAGTTTCACAGCCTTAGAAGCTCTGCTGGCAGCCCACAGAGGCACAAACAGGTAGATAACTGGTGGTGACCAGTGAGCATCTAGGTCACTTGGCCTGTTGATGTGGCACTGGGCTACAAGGAGCTGTGGCAATTAAGAATTAAGAAAAACCCTGAAGAATGAAAGTTCATCTTACAGGAAGGCTCTCTAAAGGTGCACATGTGCTGGCTGGAGAAAAGGTACTGAGGGCCTTCTACCAAATGAGAAGATGAATCCAGTTCATTCTACCCAACCGAACAGCATCGCTTTGATAAACTAATTAGCAGTGACAGGCTCTGTCCTTGGGGAGACTCTTAACCAAGTCCTGGATCGTTTCTTTGAGTCAGCCCCAGAAAATGTTTGGCTGTCAGCTCCATCCTGATTGCTGCCAATCAGCACATTTCCTTCCAATAAATTAATTCCAGGCACACCCTGTTGGCTGGGCTGTTCTCTTCCAGGCTCACTGCTAACATCAGACTTTGAATAAATAACACCTCCGACTTCACAGGGACATCTTTGCTGCTTCTGCAGCCCACTGCAGGGTTGTTTGGGATGGCATGCAGTGCAACCCTTACAAGACTTTTCCCATATACTTGAAAGCTCTTAACTCTTTTGGCATTCCTGCAGGGTTCTTAATTAACTGCTCTTTCATGAGGAAAAAAAATTACACTTTCATGTATAAGATTTTTCTTGAGGAGTTTTTGGGGGTTTGGGGTTTTTTTGCTGTTTTTTTTTTTTAAATTTAATCTAAAAGGAAATTAAAAATGCTGATGTGAGAGAAGTTACTTACCACTTTTGTTGACCATCTGTTTACTTCCCTGTGTAATTCTCAATTTTACTTGTGGCTTGAAAAGTGGATTTATGTGGAGTTCCACACTTGGAAAGACTTAGGTTAGTTTTGCATGCAGAAAGGTGTTTGTATGATTTTTTAGCTTTCCTCGTAGTTCTGAAGGCAGAACATGAAATAGCTCAGAGGCACAGAGAGCAGAGATGGGTGTTCTTTGCCCCAATGACACAGAAATGCTCAGTTCTTCCTCACTGTTTTTCAGCCTTCAGAGAACTTCTGTGATTTTTAAAGCTGGCAAAAAAGATGGTTGTGGGGTTTACACCCAACTACTGTCCAGTTCTGCAGCATCTCAGGGCTGGGTTGGCTGCAGGGGCAGAGAATGGAGCTCTGAATCAGCAGTGAGATGCTGATGGATCAATAACGCAGCTCCCAGGGCTCCTGCTGGCCGCTGCCTTGTGTCTGTCCCAGAGCAGGACGAGTGGCTCAGCGCAGTGCCACAAACCCTGCTCAGCTCCTCTCCCTCCTCCCAGAAGGCAGGAGCACCGTGGGCAGGAGAGAGTGCCAGCCAAGGACTCTCCTGCCCCTCTCACCCTCTCTCATGTCCTTCCTCTGACGCTGCCTGGTACCGATGATTTCTGTGGTGACCTGGAGCACGCCTGGCTCCTTGCAAGCGTTCCCGACCAAAGCCAGGCATGGGGGTGACAGTTTTTCACAGAGACCAGGGAAGAAATGACAGCAGGACTAAAAATAAGCAGTAGAGAGGCCTGTCTGTTTCCTGCCCTGACCATACACCCAAGGTAAAAGAGAGGAAAGGCAAACACGTTGGGCTTCTTCCACAGACCTGCCTGGGATTGGCAGTTCTTTCCAAGATGAGAGAGCATCTTAGAAAACCCCCCCAAAAAACCAATAAATCAACAAAAATACTGCTCTGGAATATTTTGTACCGCAAACATGAGCTATCTGAGGGGAACATGGGAAGGTGTCCACAGTTGCTGCTGCATCTGTCTCCATGTGTGCACTCCAGGACTTCCATGGCTGGTGGAAGTGCCCTGAGCCACTGGCACAGCTTGCTCTGCACTAACAGCCCACAGTAAGTGCTCTGTGTTTTTCAGGGAGACGACGTGGGTGGGTTTTTAGGGGGTTTCTATAAAGAAGTAATGGAAGGATTGCTGTCCCTTAAGCCCTGCAAGGCCACTAACACTCCTGTGCAGCCCACACGGGAATTTCACCTCCACGCACAGAAAATGGCTTTCATATGGTGTGGAGAAAATATGACAGCAATTCCGTGGTCTTTCAGGATCAGTTAAGGTGCCCCAGTTATATTGTCCCGTCCTCCCAGGCTGTTGGATGATTCTTTTTCATTATCCAACAGCAGATAGTGCCCTTCAGTCAAATCTAGCCCAGAAAGCAATAACACGTTAGCAACTACCAATATCAGTAAAGTCAGGTTCCTGAGACCAGTGTATGTGTGTATATAAAAATATATATGCACACACCTTCCCTGAAACCCTTAGTTTGAAATGACTGCTTCCCTCACCCACCACGCGAGGCAAGCTCTTGAAAACGGATATGAGAACATTTCCCAAAGCGCCACTTAATGAGCTGTAAAAATGTTTTTTATTTACCAAATCCCAGCAACCCAACCACAGCCTGAACAATGTAACCAGCTCCCTGCGCCCTAGAGCTTTGAAGTTTTTACTGTACACAGAAAGCAGGTTTTTGAGAGAGAATTCTTCGCCCTCTGCTCTCTTGGGGCTGCATCTTCCCCCTTTTCCCCACAAACCCATGTGGCTGTGCTGTCGTGTGTGGGGCCACGCTGGAGAGGAAAGGCTTTTTGTCCCTCACCAGTGAGTCTGCTGTGGGATTGTTGCCATGATCCTTGGTCTTCAGTAGCCCTTACTCCTGAGGGACATTAACGAGAAGGATTTCTGTTACATGCGGGCTTTGTCTGTGCCAGATACAACAATGGTGAGGGAGGAATGCCAGGCATTTTTGGATCCGTGTGAGTTTTGGTTCTCCAAGAGCTCAGTTGTCATCCCAGTTGCACCAGCCATGTTTAACAGTATCTGCACTGAAGTTCACGGACGCTTTTTGAACTGCTGCAAATTAACATCTCCACTGACAGGCACAGATCCCTGGTGTTCTATGCTCACTGACGTGCTGGTAAAAAACTGAGTCTCGGGAGATGAAAACTGAGTCAGGCCCTGAAGTTTCAGAATGGATCGTCCTATTCCACATGTGTATTGAGACAGCAGTGAGCCTGTCCAAGGCTCTGCGTTGTGATTCCGTGGAGGAATTGCTGGGAAGGCACTGAGGGTCTCTGAGCACTCTTGCGGATGCTTCTCTCACCTGGAGCGGCGTTGGTGCCTGTGCCCGTGGGCACAGTGAGAGCCTGAGGGTGACGGGGTGCCATGCTGTGGGGAGAACGTATTCTCTGCCTGTAATTTCAGTTGGAAAAGAGGCTGATGATCCTTCTGAAAGTTGCTTGCCCTTGGTAGAATTGAAGAAAATAGGTTGGCAGAGGACCCAAAGAAATCAGATCACTTTTTTTTAAGGCTGCTCAGTACAGTATTTTCAGTATAACTGATGCATTTAGTGCTAAGAACTTTTCTGATCTTTACCCCTAGCTTCAAAAAGCTTCCACTGGAAAGAGTTTGAGACTTTTTTGGCTACTTGATGGTTTATGACGCACATCCCTTTTCTGTCTGATGTTCCATCAGGAGCATCAAGGTAGGAGAAACCATATAGGCCCTAGCATTGCATTGGTGTAAGTCATGATGGAGTTGGGCATCTATAATTTACGGATTTGAGCTTTTGCTCGAATCAATGTGTTGGGAAGGGCTGCTGGGCTGTCCATCACTCCCACTGTTGTCATCAGCTGCAGTCACACCATTAAACGACTGCAGAGCACTGCAGAAGCTGTAGTGATACTGTGCTTCAGCTCTGCTGCTTTCTCTTCCCCTGTATACGTATTTAGGCCAGAGTTGTTTGTAAACATATTTTGGAATTCTGGTCCTGTTGGATCAAAGGACTCAAACTGACCATCTGATTATAGATCTGTTAGGAGAATGACACCCAGGGCCTGGTGCTGACACCCAGCAGGGTGTGCGAGCACAGAGCTGAGCAAGGCTGGGGGATGAACCTTGAGGCTGTGGGGAGCTTGGCCTGTGTAGAGGAAAGGCAGAGGGGACGGTGGGAAAGTGATGGTGCAGGGTGAGAACTCCCCTGAGCCAAAGAGGCTCAGAAAAACCATCAAGGCTCACGTTTCTTCCTTCTTATGAGAAGAAGAAGAAGAAGGGTTTGGCAAATTTGATGTTTAAAGTCCAGTGTGGGTCTGAGGAGTTATATGAGTTAAACTACAATTTCTGCTCACAAACATGACTTAGTCTCCCTTAGTCTTAATTTGTTACCAGTTGAACGAGGGTAACAACCCTGCCTTTCTCCCACTTTTGATTTCTAGTTCCATCTAAACCATTTCAGGCAAAATGAGGTTAAAAAAAAATTCAGTGGGAAGCAGCTGGGGTGGTGGCACCCACAAGCACTGCTTCTGCTGGGGGGTGTCACCCACAACACTGCTTCTGCTGGGAGCAGTCCCCTGGGGCTGAAGGGTGCAGGCTGGGAAGCCAGGAGGAGACCACTGGGTGGAGGCAGCATGCTCCTGGCTGTGCCCTTGCTGGTTTGTTTTGTCCACTTGCTTCCAGTTTCTCCAGAGTTAAACAGCTTTACTGGTTCCAGGACTGGGTGATAGAGAATTGCCTCCTAACTCAGAGGAGTCTCTGAGGTTTGTAGTGGTTTTCTTGTATCAAATCCCTGCTCATTGATAAGTACAAGCAAATCCTCTCATTTAAAATAATTTCTCAAGCCTAAAAAGTGCTAAAGATGTCCCTGTGCTGATGCAGCTTTGACCTCAAAGGTTGGGTTTCACATACTGTTCCTTGACCTGGTCTGCAGACACGAAAATCTTTAATCAAACGTTTCAGAAGGAGAAATCCTAACACAGTCTCAGTTATTAAATGTTTGGAACAAATGTGTGTTTAAAGCCTGAGCAGAACTAGCCAGGTGTTTACAAGGATCCCGACTGAACTGGGGTTTTTTTCTTGCAGTTAAGCATTATTATTTAAAAAAAGCCTTTTTTTCTTCTTTTTATTGGCATAGTTTCTTATAGAAACAAGGTGTCCGCAGTCAGTGTTCTCCTCTGCTCTTCTCAGTTGTTGGATAACTTCAGTGAAATTTGAACTAGTCTAAGCCCATTTGATGGAAAGGAAGAGCTCTCAGCAATATTAGTTTTACAAGTCCTGCAAGAATAGGAAGCACAGAGAAACCACGTTAATATTTCCATTCATTGAAAAACTGTAAGGTGAGTGTAGCTTTATTAAACGTGAAAAAATTCCCAAGGGAAGGGCTTCGTTAGTTCTGTTGCTCACAGAATTCCCTGTGTCTGTGGCAAGAGCCCCTTCTGAAATATTTAGTCACAATATTCATAACTGGAGTGTGAGGCAACAAGTGGCAAGGCTGTGACAGTCGGTCTGGATTGCAGCTTCTGGAGTGCATGTGCACACAGAAATTCCTGATGTGCACTAGAGGCAGATGTTTAAACAGTGCATTGCTACAGAGGTGAGCATTGAGTATTACTGAATTTGGAAACTCTACCCTAAATTGTTTAAAGAGAGGAAACAGACAATAAGAAAGTGATTCATATGAAGAATTCATATATAAACTCGTTTCCTTGATTTTGATTAAACAAAAGTTTGCCTAATGTGATCACTTGCTTGCATGAGAGATCACTTTCAGCTGACAGCCCTTTGCAATTCATTATCTAATAAATATCTTTTTATAGGACATTTCTATGGAAAACGTAAGCTCCTGTTGGTAAGGGACTCTCAATTTCTCTTCAGTCTGGCAGAGTCCAGGGAAATCAACATTTGCAGTGGATTTATTGCCTGACAGTTCCCAGTCCAGTCCAGGACATGTCATCACTTTTTATTCTCTTTGAGGGACATAGGAGACGCAGCATCTGGCTCTGCCTCCAGCCAGTAGCAAAGCTGTGAGATTGCTGGTTCCTTTTTACACGTTTCTGCTTTGGGTGTGACATCCTTCATGGTGCAAGGAAAGGAGGCTGAAATCTTGCTGTCCTCAACACCACAGAGCTGTGTGGATTTTGCTTGTGTATGTCTGAAAGGCAGGGCAGTTCTTAGCATTAGAAATTCTGTTTCTCAGTGTAAAGGCCAACAGAAAGGTGCTGTTTGCACACTCAAAAAAATAAATTCCTGCCTAGGGTTCCCTTGTGTTTAATCCATAATATATAATATTCGCTGAAGGACTCCGTTGGGTGACAGTGCCGGGTTGAACATACCAGTCTAAGCTCTTCTGCCTCCTGCTGTTTGTCCATTGTTTTGTCTTTTTGCCTTTAATTCCTAGAAATTGCAGGGCTTTTCCTTCATGCCTTGAGGGCTGAACTTCTACACCATGTACAACCAGGCTTTTTCTGGAGCTGTTTCACACTGTTCCTGCAGTACACCCATCGCAGCTTTGTGGTGGGAGCCAAGACCCAGGGTGGCTGTTTCCTGCTCTCTGGAATGAGACTGCTTTTGATTCACCAGGGATCTCCCACGTAGCCTTTTATTTTTCAGCCTCATTCCTTCTGACTGGATTTTGACCAGAGCTGAGCTAAGAGTTTTGAAGCACACAATTCTCCCAGTGTAATCAAGATCCATGTAATTCGTGGTTTGATTTTTCTGTGTATCGTGCCCTAAGGAATTATTTTCCCCAAGAAAAGATCTTTCCCTTTTAATAGCACTTGGGTTTTCCAGATTACTTTTCAAGCTGCATATATCACACCAGAATGAAGGCAGCACTATTGTTCTGGTTCCTGGGGTGCCATTGTAAAAGATTTTTTCCCCCCATAATATTAAAGACACATTCTGCCAAACTTTTGTTTCTTAAAGATGTAGGGATAAAATCAAAGTGCAAGAATCAGGAGTATTTTATTGACTGTAAATATGTGCAGCTCTGGGGTGGGACAGGTTTTCCACTTCTTGTACCAGTAGGGAAGTATTTTTAAACGAGTGTCATTAGGTTTTCAGGAAAGATCACCTTTGTGAAGAATATCGTACCTGTCCTAGCATGCAGGAAATAATGAGCACATTGAGAGCCTCTAGGTGTGGCTTGGTCTGGTGGGTCAGACCTGGGCAGTGCCACTCAGCTTTTCGCAGATTCACCATGAAGGAGCTTCCTTGCTCCCCACAAACCTACCCAGGAATGAGATTCTGAGTGGAGATATTTCCTGGGTGTCTGGAAAAACCCTGCAGGCTCTGTGCACGCTGTTCCCACTCTCTGGGGGAGGGGGCAGACAGTGACTGGGGCTGTGTGACCTCCTCCAGCCCTTGCTGGAGCTCCCTGTGCCAGAGCCGGGGCTGCTGTGGAAATCCGTGCGTGTCCAAGGAGCTTTCCATGGACAGGACTGGGAGGGGGCACAGCCACCGACCTTTTTGTCTCCTTCATCCCGTCAGCCTCCAGCAGCAGGAGGAATTTCAGAAAATTCGGTGTAATATTCCATGTGAGAAGGTGTTTGGCAGTAGTTCTGTGGTGATGTGAGCTGGCACAGCCGTGCGGGTCCGGTTGAGCACAATTACTGGGATCTTTTCTTGTCGTGTTTTCAAAAAGCTGATTTTCCTGTGCCACCTGCCCTCAGCTCAGCCTGAGAGCACTAATGGGGACCTGCAGAGCTGCTCAGAAGGGATCTGCCAGCAGTGCCCTTTCTGCCTATGGTATCCTGCAAAAATACATTGGATTTAATTTATTTGGTTAGGACATCTGGTTTTTGTCTGCTCTAACCAATATCTCTGACTAACCACATCTGGTCTAAGCTACATGCACTATATTTATGTGGCTACAGCAATTTCACCCTGGTTCTAAGACTGCAGAATTTTGTTCATTTATGAGCAAAGAGTGCTCAAAATTCTTCTGCTAGCACTTCTGTGGAATGGCTTTTGTTCAGGTCACCTTGATAGACACTCAGACACCGTATGCCAAGAACAGGCCATTACCATGAGTCAGACTTGTTCTTTGGCAGCCTTATTTAATTACAGATCCATCCTAAAACTTGCTTTGTCCTCACTGGAGCATTCATTTCTGAAGGTAGCAGAAAAAGCTCTGGCAGATTTAATGACTTTGTAAAGAGGTGTTCATTTCCACGGTGAGACTTGGCCTCAAGTGATCCTTCAGAGACTCTGTTCCCAGGCTGGGAATATTTCACTCCGTTTCTTTCGCAGATTCCAGCAGTTATTATTGGTGTTGGATACTGTGGCAGACTGCCCTGATGACAAGCAGGTATTAATACATTTTCTCCCAGAAAAGGCCAGTGTGGGATGACAAGGCTCTGCCGTTTGTTTCCTGGTCCCTGTGACACCCAGGTCTGCAGATCAAGGCCCTTTGCAGCGCTTGGCCTGTAACTCCTGTGAACACAATAAATACAGCACTGGCAGGCAGCCAGCATTCATAAAGCAGGGAGTGTGTTTCCTCATAAATAATATTAATATTTTGAAATGCTACCACCTTCTGGCAGCTAGAGGAGAGGATATTCAGACAATTTTTCAGTGAAAAACATTACAGTGCCTCGTGCTATGAGAAGATGTACTTTCTGGTGTTAACTTTGGGGTTTGCATTCCATTGTGAGTCACAGAATATTTTGCATTGGGGAGGACCCAGAAGGATCACTGAGTCCAACTCCTGGCCCTGCACAGGTCATGCTAAGTCACACCATGTGCCTGAGAGCGTTGTCCAAACGCTTCCTGAACTCAGACAGGTTTGGTGCTGTGCCTGTTCCAGTGCCCAGCCACGCTCTGGGTGAATGAACCTTTTCCTGATATCTGGCCTGAACCCCTCCTGAGGTCATTTTCTGCAGGAGCTTTGCTCTCAAAGGCCTATTGGTGTGGATTTCCAGTGTGTTCCATCAGGGAAAACGCCATGTGCTGCTTCTCCTTCATTTTCCGGCTTTCTCCTTTATTTGTTTCAGGAGGTGCCCTCAGCCTTGACTCATGTGTGTCATTGGCAAAGGGACTCCTTCCATGCCCCCCCTTCTCCGTTGCCCCCTCCAGTAGTGGCATAGAATTTTTGTAAATATAAGCTGAACAAAGCATTAACAGTATGTAATCTTACTGATTTTCCCCATGCTTGAGGCTAACACTGTCATTTTTGACAGTTTAAATGCTGGTGTGGCTTCCCTGGGCGGATCCTCGGTGTGTGTTTGACCTCAGAGACTCAGCCAAGGGGGTTCATTTGTCTGCAGCGCGGAAGGAACTGGGTGATGTTCTCCTCGTGCAAATCCATCCCCAAAGGTGCTGCTCTTCCACAGGCCCCTGCAGGGGCTGGGGGACAGGCAGAAGGTCCCTTCCTCCACAAGAGCCGGGAGGGAGCAGCTGAATGGTCATGGCAGAGCTGCTCAACTCTGCTCTGGGAGACAGTGGAAGAAATTCTTCCCCCTTGGTCATTTATTTCAATCTGAAATACAAAGGCATTAGTTCATCAGCCCTCAGGAAAAGGGAGGATTTCTGTGTCTCAGGTTTCTGATCCTGTGGCCAGAGAGAAGTCCACTGATGGGATTCACATAAAAATTCCCAGCTGGCAGTTCGTGTTTCATGGGGAGAAATTGATACGTATTACGTGTTTGTTTGGACTTGAGGGTTTCTTTTGTGTGTTTGGGTTTTTTTTTCCCCAAAAAACATTTCTTGTAGAACCGTACAAGAAGTTTTATTTATATATTGTTGAGGTTTATGTTTTCTGCTCTGTACAGCCTTACAGAAATCCACGTTCATTTTTTGATCGGGCATCTCTGTAAATAATCCATTTCTAAACAACTTTTGAATTTTTTATGCTAAGCAAGAAGGCAGACAGTGCAAAACTTTGTACTTCGTCTGTAGAAGTTGCAGGGCTCTGCACAAAAGGCTGCAGCATTAAATAAGTGTCACCTGAATTTGTAAGAAGCGGCAGCCATATAGAATGGCCACGGTAAAACTGGAAGGAGAACCCAGTGTCCTGGCTGTGGTCTGCCTGCAGTGGCTCACTTTTATTCTAATATAATCCAGTAGCCCAGTAATTTAACTTTAAATATTGAGATAACTTGTTTGTTTCATTTTGCTTTAATGGTGAATATAATCATGTCTTCCCCTGATAAAAAACTCAGATATTTCCATGCTGCTGAGGTATAAAGATGGTGAATATTTTCTCAGAAGGAGTTGAATAATGGCATTTCAATGTTGTGATTATGCTGACTCCATGAAAGGTGCAGGTCCCTGTGTAGGTAATTAACAACTAAAGAAAAAGATGCACTCCAGGAAACTAATTACCTTTATTCCTATCTGACAGTGATTAATTTATAGTTGAACAGATGCTACACAGTGTTTAACTGCAGTGAATTCTGTCTTGAGCTGATAGGCCCAGCAAAGGAGACAAACAGAAGGTGAGTTTACTAAATGAGGAATTTGATCCCGTTTGAAATCTAATGGGTGTGAATTTGAGAGTCACACGGGAAGTAAGCTGAGAGCTGGCACGAGGAGGCAGCCCAGAATTAGGGATCCTTGAATCCTTGGTCAAACCTGGGTGGAAAAGGGTCTGTTTGCTATCCTGGCCACTGAGGCTTTGTCAGCTTCTGGGTTTTCTTTTCTGAGTTGTGAATGCTGTGTGAATGCTGCAGTCATATCAGCAGGGCCAAGAAAAGAATTACTCTTTTAAGCTCTCCATACCTTAGAACATTTTCCTCTCAACTTTGTAAGTCCAGAAGGAGAGGAGGAGTGGAATATAGCATTTCCCCACTTCACAAGTCCTCCTTTTTTCACTTTCCCAGTGGAGGATATAATGGAGTTGAAAACCCATCTCTATTTTAGAGACCCCTTGATTGGATTTGTATCTTCAATGCTTCCTTACACGAACCTAGGGCTCAAGTTCACAAGATTATTTAAATTTTAGCCTGTGATTGCAAATTTGAGGAAGAAACATTACTGATGTCCCAGCAAGTGTAACCACTTATGAGAGCATAGCTGGAGAAGGGGCACCTGTAGATCTGCTGTCCTCAGGTGGTGATTCCACTAGAATTCCCTGTGAGGAAGGCAGAGGTCAAAGCAGGCTGTGACCACTGACTCTGTCACTCCTGGGATATTCAGTTGGGTTTTGTCCACATGGTGAGGCTCTGTTGAAATGCTTGGTGGCCCTGGGCCTGCAAGAACTGTGGCTTATCATAGAAATTAAAATAAGCACTCTGGGACTGCAATTAACGGGGTCATTACTGGCAATCAGAGGAGGTTCTTCTGAGCAGTAGCTGTTCTTTGCCAGTGGTTGCTGCTGCAGGTGTGGAAGGGCAGGTGCTGCTCGTGTTTCTGAGGCAGAACTCTCCTGCTCTGCCCGTCAGCACCCGGGCAGTGTGGGCAAGGCAGGACGGGGAGAAACTGTTTTCCAGGAAAATAAAGTAGGATGAGAGAGGTCAACTAATTCATTCCACCCTGAAAGTGGGAAAAGCTGCTCGGGGTCGTAGAGAGCAGGTGGGAATTTAAAATGGCCCCAGATGCAACTTGGTGGCTTCGGCAGAAGCGTCTCAAACGGAGCTCCCTCCCTGGCTGTGCTGCTCTGGCTCTGGGCACGGAGGAGCCAAGGCTGTGTTTTATCTGCTGGGAGCCCAGAGCTCAGCAGAGAGGGGGCTGCACACGTGAGGGAGCTGGAGAAAGGAACAAAGGGCCGCGGTGTGGGATGGCTCCGTTCGCTGGGCCGGGATAACGGCGCTGTCACGCGGAGTAATTGGATGGGCCATGCCTGCTGCTCCTGCGAGACTGCCTTACACAGAGCAAAGCCCCAGTGTCATGTGCAGTCACTCTGGTATGGAAATGAGCTGAACTGCTGGCAGCAAGGCTGCAGCTCCGAGATGGGGGCAGCTGGAGGAGGGGGCTGCCTGTGGGGACTTGCAGAGGCAGAGAGAGAGCAAAGAGGAGACAGCTCCTTCGTAGTCTGCAGCTCGTGAAGGTGGGGAAACAGAACACACCTTGGAACCACCGTGGATAAATCGAGGCTGATTTATTGGGGTTTTTTAATGTTCAGCAGAGTTATGAATTTTAGTTCCAAGGCTTGTGTTTGAGAACTGGTTTTGAAGATCCCTCATTAGGGGTGAGAGGTCAGAGATGCACTGGTTGTTTGTGAATTATGGTCTCCCATGGGTATCTGGGGTTTTGTCTGTTATTAGGAATCTGAGTGAGCTCATTTTGGTGCAGAGAGGTTGTTTAGTTGCTAAGAGAGCATTTCATGCACTGGATGTGATATCCTACATGCAGAATACGTCCAAGATCCAGAAACTTACTGCTGTTACTGTGGGGCATTTCGTGTTAGGTGGTTTCCTGCTAAACTTAATGAGTTCAGCAAGATTGGAGGATATGCTTGAGAGTTCATTGGAAATTTTTTCAGTGGAAAGAATTTAGAATATTTTAGAATAGCCTGGAATTGCTTAATGATTGTTGCATAGGTTACAGCCTAAGGGTCGTTCTTTATTTGATCTGCCTTTTACATTAGAACGGGCCTGTTTGCATTTCAGTGTTTTACACAGGCAAAACACCCAGGAGATGAGGGAGCAAGTGGCAGTTCAGTGTGAAGAGGAAAACTGAAATATAATTGTAAAAATTCTCAACAAAGACATTCACCCATAACCCCCTCCTCCTTTTTTAATAAAACCTTGTCTCTGCCCCTGGGACAAAGGGGAGGCTTTTTCTTCTTTTGATAGATTGCTTTTTAGGGTTTGTCCATATGTGAGATTGCATTATTGAGCCAGCAGACCCGTTGCTAGCAGTTCTCCACTTCATCACTGCCTGCAATTATCAGCAGATAACACAAAAGTGACAGTCCAGAGGAGCTCGTAAGAGGGCCAAGAACAATAGGCTGAAGAAAATTAGTAAGCGAAAGCAAAAAATTCCATTTGGTGTCATTTTCCTGGTGGTCTTGGTCCTTTTTATCCACAGTTTCTGTAACTGGTTTGTCAGCCTGTGCTAAGTGTGGCTGTGCCACTGCCCAGGGCAGAGCAGCAGGACACGAGGCAGGTGACAGCAGCGGGACAGCCCTGAGTGCCTGTTCCCAGCAGCGTGGGCTGGGCCTGCAGCTGCTGGGCCTGCACACAGAGGGGCTGGGGGATCTCTCTGCTCCCCTGTTCCCTGAGCTGGGGATGGTCAAGCACTGCCCTGCTGGGGGCTGCCGAAGCCTGCCGGAGGTGCTGGCCGGGCCCCACGCCGTGGGCAGTTCCATGTTTGCTGCTCATGACAGAGCCCTGTGGGCAGCGGGCTGTGCAGGGGAGAACCCGCACCCGTCACCCACATGGTTTGGGCACTACTTTGGGACAGGGAAACCACAGGTGCTGTTTAAACTCATTTTGGGTACAGGAAGGTGGCACAGACTGCTGATGAGTTCCACAGGCAGTGGTTTGATGCAGCGTTGGTGCCATTTTCCTTGTCAGACTTCAGGGACTACAGTGCAATGGCAGCAGGAATATGCAGATGCGTGAAAATGTCTAAAAGCACCTGCTCTGTGACTAAAAATATCAAATAAGGGCCAGTATGCAGATAGGAAGGTAAGCTATTAGACTTGGTGTGGAAAGGTGCGGTGCCTGCCCAGTTTCAGGTTTAATGATAATTTTCATTACTTTCCTCAAATCCACCATGAAAGCCTTTTGCATTGTGCTGAGAATATATTTCTCCCACAATACGTGTGGTAGTAATTCCTGCCAGCCAAGGATTTATAATCAGGCTTTGAAAAACGTATTCTTGAAAGTAAGAATAATAAAAAAGATTTTTCCGTCTGCTCAATTCCTAGCGCGTAGTAGTGAAGCTGTGTAGTCTAATCCAAAGAGCTGCTGAAATAAAAGAGAGATAACAATAGATTAACTTTGATTTGTTACGATTTCTTACAATGTATTACATGTTTACCTGACTGAAACATACACGCTGCAGCTGAAGTTTCACAAGTTTAATTTCAGTTTGTGTGTCCAGGCCATCTAATGGTCAGCCTTTTGCCGTGCTCTTCTTAGAAAGCAAGGGTACTTGATCATGTTTTTTTTTCTTTTTTTATCAAAAAACAGACGTTTGAAAACAAACACGAATCTTCAACAGAAGAGATAAACGTGCTCCGCCAATGGTGTGTGCAGGCGCAATCAACAACAGCAAAAAAAAAAAAATCCCAATTTTGGAGTTTTTCATGATGAGGTTTTGGGGGTTTATTTTTCATTTAGCATTGAACAAGAGAGAAGACAAAGTTAAAAAAAATATTTTATTCAACTTTATTGTTCTCTGGCTTTGCAAGCACTTCTAGTTTCTTTCTTCTCCATCTCTGCTTTGCTATGGAAAATAAGGAGAAGAAATTTTTTTTTTAAATCTAAAAATTCTTAAATTTTCAAAATATATCCCCCTGATCTTCTATTGCTGTGAACAGTGGTTGATGCACTCCAGCTGTGAAGGCAGAATGAGCTGGGCCCAAGTGGTGGCCCATGGGAGCTGAGACATTCTTCCTTTTGATGGCTGAGGGAGTAAGAGGAGTGAGAAACATGCTGGTTATATTTAAATATTTAAATCTGCACGCTCATCAAATTTCTTGAAATTTGTAGCAGTGAGGATGCACCAAACTATTTTTGCAGTGGCTTATTTCCGGTGCCGGCCACATCACCCAAAGCATGGTTGTGCTTAGGAACTGGGGGTCGCCTGGTCCTGGTCCTTCCTGGAGACAGCGTGTGGGAACGCAGAAACATTCAGATTTCAGGTATTTCCCTGCTATTGACCAGAGGTTCAGGTACAATTCTAATAAACAAGGAAGAGTAGAGAAATAAGTAAAATCAATCAGGTTTAGCCAGGTGCCCCCTGACTATCTGGGCTTTTACAGGAGCAGAATTAGGCTAGAAGTAAATTATTTTGAAAAAATGCAACAAATTTAATTTAAAAGACAAAGGAAAACAGCAGTTCCACGTGCAGTCGATATGGTCCTTGAGAGGCTGCTTTGATTTGCTGAGGGTGTAAAACATGGGTGGAAGGGAATCTGATTCCTGCAAATACGGGCCAGCCTCTGGTTGCCATGAACAGGGGTTGCTTTTAGCCTTTTTCTTCGTTTCTGTACACTAAATGTGCCCCACCCCAGGCCCAGCTCAGGCTTGAAGTACAAATGCAGTTTGCTGAGGGGGGAGCAGGGTGTGATCCTGGGGGGTTCTGTGTCTCTGCAGGGGCTGCTCTGGCAGCCCTTGTGCAGCCGGGGTGGGTAAATCCTGTCTGAAGGGTCACAGAAGTGGTTTCACTGTTCAAACACTGCTTGGAAAACCTGGGGGAGAAGCTCATGGTGTGTCACTGTTCAGAATCAGGGAATGGGATGGCTCAAGAAATCGATAATTGCAGTTAGCAAGGGTCATATGGGACCTAGAGGTGGAAACGTAATTCCAGGGAACGCTGGTTTATGAACGGGATCTTATCAGACAATCTGCATGCTGGGTTTTTGTTGGCTTTCGCAAAGGTTTGATAAAGTTAACCCTGTTAATACACTCAGATTTCTGCAAGGCATTTGACACAGTGCCAGGCAACATTCTGAGTGAAACCATGTGTGATTCTTGAATCCGTATTGCCCGTATCCACTGGATTGAGGCTGCCTGAAAGATCACCAAAGAAACCCAAACTGGAAATGAGGAATACTCATCTGATGGTTTGTGCTTCATTCCATGGGGATCTGCACTCAGCCCAGTGCAAATCAGTGCCTATGTTGGGGAAAAAAAAAAAATTCATTATCCTAGAAAATGGTGGGGAAATTAGGGAAATCATTAAACAAAACAAAAACCCCCACTCCACGCCTAGGAGGCTGTTTGAAGGCTACTCATGGCAAGTCCTGCCTTTCTGCTGGGAGCCCCTGGTTCAGAAAGCAGGGCAGGAGAGTGGAATCAATCCCAGGAAAAGCAGCTTTACTGTAGAACTGTGCTTGAAGGCCCAGGAAAACACCAGACCACAGACTCCTAATAAAGACAGCTCTTTCATATTTCCATATAAACGCAATTGCTAAAGTCTAATTCCTCTTTGGTTGTAAGGTGAGCAGCGTTTCATCTTGCTGTAATCTCTGGTGCGAGGAAAGTTCTTGATACAGGTTTTTAAGATGTATTTTATATGTGCATTAGTTTGGTTTTTAAGCACTGTCATCTCTAAGTGGTTTTTATTTGTCTGTGGTTTATAAGCCAAACTCAGTTACAGCCACGGATTTTCCTTATGAGAAAACCAGAAATATTTCAAACAGGGGACTTTGCTTGAAGGAGCACTTGTCTGGGAGTGAAATGGGTGATTGTAATTCCTGGAGCGCTCCGGTGTCAGCATCAGTTACCCACAGCGCAGTGGAACTAATGTAACCAAACTGTATTTTCCTTATCAATTCCTAGATGAGCTACTACTTCAGAGTAAAAGAATAAATCTGGAATGAGGGGTTTGAGTGAGTGGCCTCGAAGCCTGTCCTGGAAGCAGTCAGATTTGTTGTCTGCACCATTATTTCCTGTGGTGTTCTGTCCTCAGATCATCAGGCTGGAGGTGACACTTGGTTTTTCACGGGCTGTTTTTGTGTAGCACTGCGTGCCTCAGATTATGTGGATTCAGGGAAGAAATATTCACTGAAGAACGTGTCCCAAGCAGTGTTTTGGTCAGAATGCAGGGATCCGTGCAGAGAGTGGGTCTGGAGCCTGCATTTTGCATGTAAGGTGTCACCTGCATTCAGCTGCGGCTGCATTTTCATGTGTCAGTAATATCATGAAATATTCATACTTCGGTGAGCTGAGCACAAAACCCCTCGTTCTTATCTACCCTTGGCGTTTGTTCCCAGCCAGGTGCTATGTGGGATATTAACCCCTCGTGTGGGAATGGGCTGGGCATGCTCCAGCATTCCTGGATCCGCGCTCCCAAAATCTCCACCGGCCAAGGCACTAAAAGGAAACCCCAATTATTCTCTTCGTAATTTGGTTGCGTGGCACAAGGGGGAGCTCAAGGTTCAAATTGCTGCTGAATATTCATGGCTCGTACGGAACATGCCCAGCCGTGCTCTGTTTTCAATTGCTCGGTGTATTAGACTTAACTATAAAATTACAATTTCAAGAATGCAATAGTTCAATGGAACTGAAACGACTTGATTTTTTCAGTAGAATCTATGCAAGCTGGGGCTTTTTCCTCTCTGCTGAGTTAATATAGTAATTCACAAAGGGTTGGGTTTTCATAAACCTGCTCATCTCTAACAGTGATGTACAGAAAGTCACTCAGCCTACTGACTGCCGTGTAAGAGCTTCAGAGATTCTGTAGGAGTGATCACTCCACAAACCTGAGTAGAGAGCTGAACTTCAGCACTAAGATTGTGCCACTTAGCTGGTGATGGGAGTGCTGGTACTGATCACTGCTCAGCGATAATGTGCTGTTGTTACTCGACATTACATGGAAATGGAAGTGTGGCTCCTCACCTGTTGTGACTGGCATGTCAAATGAGCACAGGGAAGTGACATAAAATTACTGCACTGCCTTTTAAACTCGAACTGAGAAGTCTTGAGCTTCTTTCCTACTAAAAATCGGTATTTAGTGGTATCTAATCATCAGTACCAGTCTGCTCCACTCACTCGCAGTGCTGTCTGTGTGGTGACTGCAGGAATGTCACAGGCACCCAGGGGAACAGACCAGCTCCCGTCCCTGGCCCTCCCGAGGTGCCTTGGGTACTTTGGGAGTGGGACTGGTGCTCTGTCACAAAAGCCAGAAGTGGCTTTTATTTGGATATTGCCAAAAATGAAAGATTTCTCTGGAATCAGAAATTGCTGCTCATCTGCTTTGACAGGAAGTGTGGCAATACTCTCCTTTTTTATAAAACCATGGGCAAGGCCAGGAGTTTGGTAGAGAATTACAGCTGCAGGTGTGATTTCAGTCACCAGGTGCTCTGGGTCTCTCTTCAGTGGTTGTCTGTACTCCTAGAAGACATCCCAGCTCTCTGAACCCTGGGATCTGCCTCATGACATCTCTCTTGTTGGGGAACAAATTCCTTCCGTGTCTTGTTTTTGGGAGGGCCAGTGAAAGGCACACCAGCATAACCAGAGTGTAAAGGACAATGGATATCTTTGGGAGGAAAGGTGGGGGCAAGGTGTAAATTCAATGCTTGAGGCTACAAACTGGCATCCTGGTTCAGAAAAAACCCCTTTCGTTGGCTCTGCAGTGCAAGTTAGAAGTCAGGCAGCTGCCAGAGGCAGGAATTCAGGGCTGAGTGTGCTGGTGAGCTGATCTTCCCTGGCAATTCCAATGTGCCTCCTGCAGTTGGGAGAAATTACAAACGAGACAGATTAGAGCTGCTGGAGACTAACCAAGTAAAGCTGCAGGAATAATTTAAGCAGCAGCTCTCCCTTTCCCATCTCCCTGAAAAGCACGGAGTGGGTAAAGGTTTGTTTAATTCTGTACTGGATTTAGCTGTGCCATTGCATTTCCACTCCCCTCTGTACTTGAGGGCTAACTCAAGAGATGCTCGGACAGCTGTAGAAGGAGCAGTGGGTTTACCTTCTCTTTGTAAAAAGAAAATCTGGGGGCAGTTTATGGCACACTGGGCTCTAATTATCACTAAATAATGAGGATGCCAATAAAAGGCTTTTCATTTCCACTCCCACAGCATACAGCTGTGTGATTAATCACTGCCTCTCACTGGAGGTACAGTGTTTGTGCTCCCGAGGTCCGTCTTGTGAGCCCAGGTCACTGCTGGGGGTGCCCAGGGTCCTTGCAGGGCTGTGTGGTGTCCGTGGAGCATGGGCTGGGTTCTGCCCTGGTCCCAGGAGCTTCCCTGCCCTGGAACAGCCTGGAGCTGGGTTTACATGTCAGCCTCTTGTGCTGGCAGCCTCTGGTTGTTACTCTGGCTGGTGTGAAGGAAGCCCAGAGCAGGTTTTCAGCGAGGCAAGTGGGAACAGGTTCTATGATTAAAATACTTCCTCTGCATTAAAAAAAACCAACAAGAAGCCTGCAAGGAGCTGGTACAGAAACATAGAGATGGTGTGGTCTCCAGAGAGACCCTGCAAGTGGTGTTCAGCCTTTTGTTGTTTTTTGCAGCCACCAAACACTCTGAGATACTGTCCCTGCTGTGCCATCCCTGTGTGTGACAGCCGCTGCTCTTCTCCTGCAAGGACAACTACTGCTACCAGGAGCTGCTTCTTTCATTTCCATCTCTTGCAAAGGTTTTTTTCAGTAGAGACACGCAGTTGCCTAAGAGCCCCATAAACCTCGGGGTCCCTGAAACACGGCAAAGGGCTGGCACTGCACTGGGCTGGAGGGGTTCTGTGGCAGTAGCAGCTGTGTCACTGTGGGCTTGGCACAGGCTCCAGCCACTCTGCTCTGCCCAGGCTGGCAGTCAGGTTGTGATGGGACAGGGCTTAGGCAACTTAGGCAGGGATGGGTGAAGGAAGCAGGACTTACCTGTTGGCTTTCAGCTGTTTTCTGACACTGGATATTTTCTTTCCAGTCTTTTTTCTCCTTTCATTGATTCATAGAGATTTTAGAAGTTTAAGAGGAGAATAGGACATGGGATTCTTATTCCCTTCTAAGGCCTCCATGTGCTAAGTAAAGTAATAAACCAGGATGGAAAATGTGCAGGAATGTGCCTCCTCAGCCAGGCAGTCCTGGCATTGCTCCTCCACGCTCCTCTTGTGCCCAGGCTGACCTGGCTGCTGAAGGGCTGGGGTACCTGGTAGGGCTTTGGCTGGAGCTTTCAGCATTCTGCAGAGATCCCAGACTGCTCTTGAGAGCAGCCTGGGCTCCCAGGCTGTGCTGTGTTAGAGGTGAAAGTGCTGCCTCTCAGAAGCACAGCACAGACCCCTCGGTTCCTCATGAACCTGCACGATGAGCCGTGAGCGTTGTGACATCATCCTACAGCTGCTGGGGGGGGGTCTCCATCAAGAGCTTTTCCTTGCTGAGTGTGCTGATGGATGTGATGTGTCTCTGCATTCTAACAAAGGCCCTACTCCTGCAACAGTGTCTGTGTGTGTCCAGCTGTAACTCCATGAGTGTTCCCCATGGATTTGTGCACACCCAGGACCAACACTGAGGTTTCCAGCCTGCAGTCCAGTCCAGGAGTGTGGGAACCCACCCGTGCAAGAGCAGACAGGTTTGTGAGGGAGAAGGCGTCAGCTGGGAGGTGTCCCTGGCACTGAGGTGGCTGAAGATGTGGTTGCACAAGGGCAAAGGAATGCAGTTCCCAGCTCTGCTCAGAGCTCCAGTTCCTTTGGATGCACAGGAGGCTGGGAGGCTGCATCCTCGTGGTATGGCCGCCCCATTGTGCTCCACAAGTGGCTCTCAGTTCTGCTTTTGCAAGTTCCAGCCTTGTCCCTTGTGCAGCAGTGGCATTAAGCCACAGGCTTTGATTGCCTAACGCATTTGGCCTGTGCTGGGCTAATCATCCAGTAATTTGTAAGAGTTTTATCTTACCTTTTTATGTGGATCATATATTGCTGTCTTCAAGATGAAAACCAGTAAAACACTGATTAAATGGTTTTTTCCCCAAGCAATTTGCTGTGTTTGCACCATTTGCCAGGAGGAGAGCTGTCATTAGGGTTTCAGATGCCTTTCCAAAATAAATGAGAGATCATTATTGCTGGGCATTACTGTCTACGTGGAGGCGAGTCATTTTTGGTAGTATTTAGTCTCATGCCAAGGCAATATCCAAAGAGAAACTTGTTAAGTGTATGTAAAACTAGACAGACACATTGGAATGTCCTGTGCACCTCAGGGATTAACAGATTCTTAGTTTAGACACTAAGAGAGAAAATCAGGCGAAATAATTTACCTTTTGCTAAATGGATCCTTATTTTTATGGTTAATTTTTTGCCATGGTAAAAAGAGGTGATTCATCTAAAACGCAAGCAATAAACTACTTCCTCATCCCCTGCACCTCTTTTGATTAATTTTAATCTAATTTAAAAACCTTTTATCATTAATTGTTCTTTAAATGCAATCTCAAAGTAGAGGATTGACGTTAATAAATGTCTGCAGACAATACTTTGCCATTCCTGATAGAAAACACTTGATTTAAAGTCAGTAAAACAAGACAACTTGGTTCATAGCTTGTTAACCCAGCTGCTTTGTTCAAAGATTTTCTGTGCACTGGTAGGACATGGGCAGTCAATGCTTCCTCCTTCTCTTGCTCCTCTTGCCTTTGTCCAACATAACCTTCAAAGCCTGTGCGTTTGTGCATGCAGTAATTTCTCTTTCTGTAAATCTCTGTAGAACAGATTCAGACATCATTTCTTGTTCACATTTTAAGACAGTCCTTAACTGGTGAAAACCTTCCAGTTAATGAGGACTAACACGTAAGACTCTTCAGTCACTCCCTGAACGGGGTATTTTTGCGTTCAGTGTCGCATCTTGGCCTTGTGCAGGGGGACGATCACAGAATTCTGTCCACGCAGATACTGCCCAGATCTGAGTGCTGGCTATCGGTGTAGGAGGTTCTCTCTGTACTTTCGGCTGCCTTAAATTGTCTCTGTGTGATCCAGAGCTTCTGCAGGTGTTGTGTGACCCAGCATTGCCTTTCTCTTGTTAATTGAGGGCACAGCAGGGGTGGTTCCGTCCCCTGCTCTCATGGGGACACAGGGACACCCCCTGTGCTGGCTGCCCTCCAGGTCCTCCTGTGCTTGGCGTGGAAAGCCTCAGTGGTCCAGAGAAAGGGCTCAAGGGGGAGTTCTGCCTCTGTTGGTGGTGTGGGGCTGTCCCTTCTCTGTGCTGGAGCCAGCGCACGGCACGTGGCAGGAGGTCCAGACAGGCTGAAAGAGCCCCTGGGTTTGTGTTGTCTGCACCCTTCGAGGTGTAAGAAGGGCCGTAACACAAATCTGTCCCTGTCCCTGCCGGCTGATCAGCAAAGGAAGTGTCAGAGGTGACTGTTCCTGCTTTATTTCCCGTTGTGTTGGGGCCTGGGCTGGTGCCACCTTGCCAGCCAGGGTGGTGTTCATGTGGAACCCTCCCAGGGTCACCCCAGTGGTGCCATGGCAAGCCAGGCCCTGCCCACCCCCTCCTCCTGCTCAGGCATGCCCGTGTGAGCCTGTGCCATAATTGAAGGAACCTAGTGACCTGAAGGGGACAGAAATTCCCTTTATGCTGGTAAAAGGTGCCAGCCCCACCAGCAGTCAGCCTGCCTGGAGCTTCCCAAGCACGGACAGGCTCTCTGACATGCCTCCCAGCTGTCCCCAGGGAAGTGTCCCCATGGGCTGCCGAGGAGCCAGCCAGCACAGCAGGCACTCAGGGAAGAATCTGAGCTCACAGCCTCAGCAGGAACAATTGCCCATCAGCAGTGTCCTTGTGCTGTGCTTGCCATCATACTCAAAAGAGCAATTCAGTATCCATAGGCATTAGCGGCGTAGATGTGCAAAGTTTTTCCCCATCCTGAAAGGCAGCTGTAATGTTTGTGCACCGTTCACAGTGACTAATGCCTGTTCATTTGCCTTTGGTCACAGCAGTACCAGTCCAACCCACCCCTCTGTAAAGTTCTTCAGGATACCCCAAACATGAATGATACTGCAGACAACTGAAGTCTGTTAAGATCCTATTGTAAATGTTGAAATGTCACATGCTTTCTTCTTCTTTTTTTTAACATCGCCACATCATTTGTTCTGCTATTATTTGTTTTTTTCCTTGGTGCTTGCTGTTAATCATCACAGTATTTTTAGCACACAGATAACAAGTGGTGCTTTGTAGCTGATAGTTGTGCCACAACAAACTGCCTGCTATTCTCTCATTCCTTTTGTCTTGTGTTCAAAATGACTTTGATTCTCTGTGTTCTTCAATACTGTACACATCTTAAAAAAGAAAAAGGAAGAAGGAGACTTCCTGTCTATTTTTTTTTCTCTTTTTTTTCCCCCGACTTTTTGGCAGAAAAGCAAAGCTGGTTCTCTTGTTGTGTTTTGGGGTTTTCTTCCCTGGTATTTGTAGGCCTTTCCTTATGGCTGAGCACAGGCAGGTCTGTACTTCCCATGCTGAGGGGTGTCAGCTCCACCGTGTGTGGTGGGCAAAAACTCTCAGCACCTCAGGAAAGACTTGAAACACTCACAGGGCAGGGCAGCTGTGGAGCTTGAGGAAAGAGCTCTCTGTCGGCTCGGCCAGTGGCAACCACTTGGAACTATCAGCTCCTTTTTAACCAGGGGTGGTGACACTCAAGCTCTCGAGTGCTTTGTGTCACTCCTTATGTCCCCAGGAAAGATAAGGAGCTGCAGGATAGCTCCTGACCTCTGTGTCCTGCTCTGGGGAGCTCCTGGGCTTGTCAGGGCAGTGCAGGAGCGTTCTCTGGGGAGCTCCTGAGCTGTGCAGGGCAGTGCAGGAGTGTTCTCTGTGCCCTGCTCTGGGCTGTGCAGGGCAGTGCAGGAGCGTTCTCTG